>JANAWD010000024.1:47212-71974 GCA_027627245.1 Meripilus lineatus | reverse complement strand
ANGNTNNGTTACANNNNTNNNNTTTCTCCGTTGTTTGTCTCGTCCCTTCCCTTCCTCCTTCCGACACATCGCGTGCTCTGAGTACCTCATCAGGTCTGCATTACTCTTTTCTGCTGTCGGGCTCACTCTCGGTAGAATTAAGCTAACTCCATACGATCAGTACAGAATACCTGATCTGACATCTTTTCCATGCCTTATCACTTTGTTTGACATAAGCGAGACTTTACCTCTTCTCCAGTGTGATCATGTCGTTTGATGTCGACATTCTAGGGGGGCGATGGACCTGAGAACATATCTCGATGTACTTGAGATGTAGGCTCGCCGTCAGCGCTCGAAAACAGGTAGATACTTCCTGGGTACGTATTCAATCGGTGATAATCATCTCCGTCTCCCTCTGATGGAAGGAGCGTATAGGTACGCAACCTCGTCCACCTCCTTCTGCTTCCATCTTGTATGCCAGTGTGCATAGATAACAAGACTGCTCACATGGGATCTCCTCCCCGGGACGTAGATGGAGTGCTGTTCTAATCGGGAGACTATGGTACCGAGAAGCCCTTCTAGGTAGGTACCTGCCTATTCTCATTTTCTTCTTTTCGTCCCATCCATTGTGCCCTGCCCCTCATGCCTCCAATTCTGATGGAACTATGGCCAGACAACCTGACAAGTCATGGAACGAGGTGACTTTGTTCACTATCCTAAACCGTCTCAATGTAGTCAGATGCCCGAGGCTGGTGAACGAGTGAGGTGTCTGGGGAGTCCTCAGAGCACATATAAGGGGCCCCCTCGCTCGTTATCCCTCAAGCTGGGTCTTATCCAGTTCCTCTGCTTGTCATGAGCGCACAGAACTTCTCATCCTTTGTGTCTACCGATAAAACCGTTGATGCCGAAGGGCCCACTGTCCCAAATACCCCTACCGCGAAATACTCGATCAGACTTGACAATGGTATCGTGTCGGGAAATCCTTCGGCCACCGAAGAAGTCGTGAGGTGCGATGTAGCCATCCCGGTAGGTAGAGTGGTCTTTTCGTGATGATTCCCATCACTGACTTCCGTATGTAGGACGGCCACTTCATATTTTATCTCAGAACCGCAGATTTCCTCATCAGGGTCAAAGGGGACGAAGCCACGTACAAGAAGGATTGGGACAAAGGAGGGGACGCTTTATCATGCCCTGGCTGGGGTAAAGATGGCATCTTGCTAGGCGAGAAAGGTGGCGACGGCTGGCCTTCTCGGGGTCTCCTGGCGAAAAAGGGTCGTAATCCGAATAATCTACCTATACAAGCTCAGATAGATATCTGGCAACGCATCGCAAGCACTATCGACCTCAATGCGAAACGAGTTTCTGGTACAGGAAGACTGTGGAAACCGTCTCAACCGCTGACTACCAAGCTCGACGTGAAGTTCGCGCCCATTTCAGGATGGCTGACCGAATCTTTGTTGCGAAGTATCGTTGGTGCGATCATCGACAAAGATAACAATAAAGGCTCGTCGACTATTCGGTACAAGGACTGGGTAGTGGCATCCGTCATTTCCCGTGCCGATGCGGACACTGCCATCAAAGGAGGCAAACTCATTCCTCTATCGACGAATCTCTTCTCCTTTTTCCAGACCCTGATTACTCCGGAATCTCTGGACCAACTTATTTCCTTACAAACGCAGAAGCGTGGAGATTGGCTACGCCCTTTGCCCTCTGAGGCGCAAGCGGACGCCTTCAACGCACTGGCTATTACCGACAAAACGAGGAAACTACTTCCAATTACAATCACTGAATTGAAGGCTATCAAGCTTATAGAGGATAGGGAGGATGCGGCAGGAATCATGGGAAAACAATCTGCGAATAGCGTAGGCGTTCCAATTTCTAGCATCCACAAATTGTATGTTGACTGTCTCGATCCCAGTGGGCGGCAAAGACGGTTTGGCCAAATCAACCCATTACCAATCTCGCAGAGGTGCGCTCTGTTATCTTGAGCTTGTTTTGACTTCGAGTGCAAGCTCACTCTCTCCCAGTGGCTTCATCGTTCCGCGTATAGTTTCGGACCCCTGTTCAACGGAAACTACCAAACGCCGGATAACATTGTACGTTCACCGATCCTGATGCTTTCTCCACGATGATATCTGATCTGCTTGCTGAAGGTGTTCGGAACATATGAGGCTAATGGTGACATGACGAGGTGCGCCTCCTGTCCTTGATTTGCTTAGCAGAGTGTCTCACCTCATAATCAGGGCAGAGGCAGCGATCCGCACTGCGCTTGCGGACACAGATGCTGGCAAGCTTCAAACGAAGCTGGTTCATACGGGGAAGGAATCTTCGCTCGACTCGAAAGGTGCCCGTATTACGCGAGATATCCCCTCTTGGGTGGGTACGAAGAAGTACTCCTGGTTATCTCCAGTACTCAAGTATAGTGGTCAATTTGGTACCAACGTAAGTATACTTCAGAGTCGGCTGAACGGGTACTCACGTCGGACCTAGACCAACCTCAGATGGGATACCGACTTCCATACCTTCAGCCAATATCTTCCCTTTACTCTCGAGGGTCAACTGGACAAGGAAGTATTAGCGAAATACGTGGACCTATACCTTGGCAAAACACCTCCCAAAAAGCCGAAACAAGGACCCAGCGGAACAGCACTTTCGGCTGTGAACCTTCACACGATCGCACATCCTCATTCGATCGCCACGGTTGTGACAACGTCTTCCCACCCTACCAAATCTATAAAGCGTCCTGACCCATTCCCTTATGCCATCGGTCCTGTGCCGTTTTCCTCTCCTCGTACGATCAAGTCACGTTCGCCACCGAGTTCTTATCCAACTGCGATTGGACCACCCTCTTTCTCCCCGTCTCAAAAGGGATATGGGTTGGCACTGAAGTCTCCCCAAGAGGACTTACAGACCCGAAAAGCCCGAGTCTACGGCCAGATTCCCCGAAATCAAGCAGCTTGGAACGCCATTTTCAGGGATGCAGATTCCGTGGTCATCGATGGCGTTAAGATCCTCAAGCCCCGACAACGGCAGCCTCCTGGTAGCGAGAAGGGACGCACTTCGCTTCCTGGTGTGCCCAAAGTCGAGTTACCACCGGCATCTGGCTTTGTGCTGGACGGCCAGATCAACCTTTTCGGTTTGGACATCATCGCGGACATCTCGAGTTGGCATGGGCCACCGCCGGAATATGTGGTCGTCGAAGCTGATCCACCTATCTGCCAACATGTCACGATTCCATCTATCTATGCCTCCGATTTCATCCCAAGCCTTGAAAATACACCGTTCGCAAAATTTGGCCTAAGTAATGCGACTATCACATTCCAGAACTACTTCTTGTAAGTCCGCAGAGCATCTTTCCAGGGACATTGATGTGTTGATTCTCGCTTTCAGTGAGCCGACGAAGCCGCTTGGCTGGTCCATAGAGGCTGATATCGAGATCAACGACGAGAACGTATTCCTGAGAGATGTACTTGTGAATGTTCTCAACGTCGATACGCTGACGATCCGTGTAACGGCTGCCATGGGTTTGGGGCACAGTTGGGCATCTCTCCCCCAGGTCACTAGTTTCGTTCTCGAGGGTCTCGTGCCTTTCAAAGCATCCGAGGATGGACACGGTGTCCCATTGTGTTCTGGAGTCGAACTTAGTACAATCGGCGTCAGACTGACGGGTATCGAGAGGCACCTGCCTGGTCTCCCACCTGCGACAGAGATGACGTACGGCGTAGGCATCTTCGGAGAGATGTATGTGTCGGTCCCCGGTTCGACGCTACCCCTAGTGTTCGACTTTGAAATCAGCGAGATGGATGGCGACGCTTATTTACATGCTGGTGTCAGTGGGGACATCTGGGAGA
Source organism: Meripilus lineatus (assembly GCA_027627245.1). Taxonomy (NCBI): domain Eukaryota; kingdom Fungi; phylum Basidiomycota; class Agaricomycetes; order Polyporales; family Meripilaceae; genus Meripilus; species Meripilus lineatus. The sequence continues at coordinate 68,144 of JANAWD010000024.1, read as the reverse complement.
ACGCTTTCGGAATCGATTTGGATGTGAGTCCACCCTGATACGCTAGATCTTGTGCTGTAACCAACCAGTTTTTTTTTTTAGCTCACTTACCTGGCGTTCTCTGCTACGTTCTCCACGGCATCTCCTCTGAAAAGTCTCTCCTTCGGCGTACTGGCCTACTTGAACGCCGGCGCGTCGAGCGCGGTCTTCAGTGGCAGCTATTCCATCGCCGGGGACTACACTTTATCTGCCACCATCGAGGACTGGGGGTACGATGGTGTCGCAGCACTATTTTCTCATATCACGGGAGGAGACGAGCTATCCATTCCGGACGATTTCGACCTCACCATTGGTGCTGCTTCCATCACGATATCCAATTCATCAGCATCCCGTCTTAGCGTCGAAGTCGATCACCTTGAATTTGGTGGTTACACCTCCGTCAGTGCGAAGGTGGATATCGGTTCAGATGGCATAATCGTGGAGGGAAAGACCGAGGATGTCGCTTTCGATGAGATTGGAATCAATCTTGTGGACGTGTACCTCAGGGCCGCCTTCGAAAAAGTGGGCTCCAGCCGCAGTACAGATGTCACACTAGGCGGAACTGTTCAGCTCACCGGAATCGATAGCTTCCCAACGATATCAGCCGCAGTCTACTTCTCGAAAACCCAAGGCGGGTTGAATTGGGCTGTCGTTGGTGAATTTCAGGACCTCGGTAACACATCGTCCCTCGGAGAGCTTTTCTCTGGCTTCAAGGGAACTTTCTTTGACGACCTCGCTCTCCAACAACTGGCCTTCTTTGCTTCGTCAACTGATACCCCTCACCTCGGTGACCATAATATGAACCAGTACCCGATCCACAAAGGTGCGTCTACTTCGCAGCTGTCTGTCTGCTCCACTCACCTCCCCATTCAGGTGTCCAAGTCTGTGCCGTTCTCGGGAAAATTGACCCATTCGAACAGCTTCTGCGAAGGACTGCGCCAGAGCTGATTCTCAGCGCGGGTTGGTCTAGTAGTGCCGGCTTCTTGCTGGATGTTGTCATCCCTTCGACCAGAATCAGCTTGGGACGAGGTATCTCCACTGAACCCGTTACTCTCCAACTCCAGACCAAACCGGAAGTTCAGTTGCAGATCTCTGCTGGTTTGCTGATCCCTGTCCCAAAGGCGGACACGCCTCTTGCCTTCCATGCATACTTGAGTATCGCCGGGCCGTCTGTCAAGATCGAAGGAACTATGGAGGGGTTGTGGAGAGATCCATTCGGTATTAGCGATAATGTCACGATTGGTCCTGTCCTCGCATTGGGTGTGGACATAAACTTGCCTCAATTCGTCGCTACTGGTACCCCGGATGGATTCGAGTTCGCAGGTGGATTGGCAATTGGCCAGGTTCAGGGACAAGTCGCTGTCGAAGTCAGCGAGGATCCGATGAGTAAGCATCCTCTGTTTTGATGCACCGAATGTCATTCTCATACCTCGACAGAGGAACTCCTGAGTGGCTCAATCGAGAATCTCAGTATCCAGGATGTTGTTCGGTTCACGTCTGATGTCACTTCTCTGGACCTCCCGATACCTCCGGATTTCCTCGATTTCAAGAAGCTCTCCCTATACCTGTCGACTGGAGCTATGATCGGTACCATATATTACCCTCCTGGATTCTCCTTCGATGCCGACCTTACTGTCTTCGGTGAACGAATTACCGCATCCGCAGCCATAACGAACTCATCTTTCGTCGCCAAGGGATCACTTGCTGCACTGTCCGTCGGACCTCTGCAAATACACGGACATGACGGAAAGGATGCGACAATGGACATCAGCATAGGCGCATCGACGCAGTATGTCAAAGTCGATGGCGCCTTTTCGTTCATGGAGATCTCAATTGCCACTCTCCTTGATCTCGAAATACTTCCTTCACCCACTTTTGTGTTCGAATTCGACCTCGCATTCACGTCTCTCCTCACCTTCCACGTTGATGCCAGTGCAGTCGGCGTCAGCGACCTCTCGAACGTGAGTGGCATTGACTTTGCGCTCCATGCTGTGTTCGAGCAGCATATCCTGGACTACGTCCGAGAACAAGTCATCGCGGAACTGGAGATGGCCAAGAACACGGCCGAGGACGCAATCGAGGAAGCGAAGGCAGAAGTTGACAAAGCCGAAAAGGAGTACGAGGCGGGAATAGACGCGGCCCAGAAGGAATTAGATGAGGCCTACGCCAGTTGGATAGAACTCTCCGACAGGATTCATTCCGAATCCCAGAAAGTGTGGGACGACTACGAGAAATCACTCAAGGAATTCAATAACAGCGTCGACGATGAACGAATCAAGTACAATAAAGCATTGCAAGATGCAGAAGACGCTGTGGACGCCGCCAACGCAGATCGAGCTGCGCAGATGCGCGCAGCAGAGGCAGATGTCACCAAGGCAAAGAAGGACATGGACGACGCGATCTCAAACTGTCAGCGCGAACTCGATAAGGTACAGGCAGACTTCAATCGGGAGTTCGGCAACGCCCAACGAGACCTCGACAATGCCAAAGCGAGCGTCGCATCCTTACAGAATCAAATTGACGACCTGTATGATACGATCCATGATTATGAAAACGCCCCCTGGTATGAATTCTGGTGCGTGATACTCTTTCTATTACATGATGCTTTCATTGTAAACCTATTTCTCGGATTCTCCAGGAAAAAGGCTGCCATCGCTGGTCTCTATATTGCGGTCGGAGCTGTCGAGGCATCTCGCGCTATCGCATATGCCGCACTTGATACAGCGAAAGCCATCGTCGAAGGCACACGGTATGTAGCTGCGGTTGGTCTCATCGAGACTGCGAAGGGTGCTTTAGAAGCCGCGAAGCAAACTGGTAATGGAGTTTTGGATGCTGCTAAAGAAACCTTGAAAGGTGTCGACGAGGCTACCAATAAACTTTTGAAGGCAGCCGAAGAGACTTTACGTGGGATACAGAATGGTGGGGATGCTGCGTTGCGAGCTGCAGAGAGCGCGTTGGACGAATTTATAGAGGACTCCAAGAAATTGCTTGAGGCTGCCTCGCAAGCCGTGGAAGATCTCGTCAAGTCAGCTGAATGGTTGGCTTACCAAACGGCGACGGGGGCTTTGAATGTTGCGAAGCACGCAACCGTGGCTCTTGACGCCGCGAAAGCTGCATTGGATTTGGCCGAGACGAGCTCCGAGATCATCATTAATCTTGGAGAAGACATCATTAATGCTGCCACCCAGGTGATCGAGATTAATCGCATCGAGTTGGGAAGTTCATTCAAAGTCTTCGTTGGCGGTGGCGATGTCCATTTTGAGGCCGAAGTCGAAGGCGTTGTCATTGGGCAGAAATTCAAATTTGATATCAATTTGGATTTGCGCAGTGTCGCGGCGTTTATCCATGCCATCTTCACTAGGTACGTCCTATCTTTCCTCGGTTCAAACCAGCTTTCTCATCTACTCTCAAAATCGTACAGTATCCTTGATTTTCTTGGAGCATGATACTTCGTGAACACCCACACAAAGTTGTAATACCATTTACGTGATTTCTTATCTTTGGGCTTTCAACATACTCTCTGTAACTTGATGGCGGATGTATGACTATTTCGTAACGTGGAATTTAGTGAAACTATCTTTTGAAAAGGTTTACAAGCAAAAATCATTCCGAGGACGCTATGACGTTGCTCGTCTTCGAAACATGTGGGTCGCGTGTCGGCGGTGTCGTGTTGTCTTTGATCATGTCATGTGATCGTGTTTTAACCTAAAATGGCTTGACCCCATCTCCTCAAGTCGCTCTCTCGCAGGCTGGGTCTCTCCTGGTCCCTTGCTCGTGGTGCGTATGGACTCTGAGACCTGAGCCCTCAATGCCTCATTGCATACTTCTTCGGTCCACTGCGGCGAACAGCTTGTCTTGTGAAGCCATCATCATTACGCAGGCATACAAGTCCGCCCGACAATGTACCAGCCAGACAAAAGGTAGACCACCCAGAAAATTCTCGTCTTCCCTTCGAGATTGCGGAGCGTGTTGTCGGTTTTTCAGCGCGATGCAAGCTAGGATCGTACTGGAATCTGTGGAAGATAATATCGATTTGCCCTGAATCGAAGGGAATATCCCAATTTCCTGCGCACTGAGCCGTGGCTTGCTCCCCAGAGCACGCATGCATCTTTTCCGCTTGATATCATTCCACCATGGTCAACACTTGTACCTTTTACTCATATCTATCTGGACGTCCCTACGCATGGTCATGCAACTGAAGTACACGAGACTTTGGATGCGCAGCCGGTTGGACATCTTGTACCTCATGATCTGGCAACGAATCTTCCAGACTTCACGTTCTTCCAGGTGAGTCGTTTCCTTCTTCTGATTACGAGCTGTAGGCACCTATTGCGATGGTGTCTTCTCACCAAGCCCCTCTCTTGACTATATCTAGTTGGATAATCATAACGGACCCTTCGGACCTTTCATTCCACATCCATCATGTTCAACGCCTCCATCTCATAGGATACAAATTCCCTTCCTCTAACTCTTTACGACGTTTTGTGGGAGCTTTTCCTTCATCGCTCAATGTTTCTCTCACCAACGTTACGTGGGATGAAGAGACAGTTCGTCTCAATGAGCCTTATACGTACAACATATTGGACAGCCCATTCAGTGCAAATGTGGAGATGTCCGTCTCCGTCTCTTGGCCCTTGGTTCTGGATCGCACCACCACCCAAAGCTGCCAAACTCCTCATCATAATTTAGATAAACAAGGGATGCTTGTTCCGCAGTGCGTACCCAAATATCAATAGAAGCGATGCGCAGGCACTCTCCGATATCTTGCCAGCTCTTCGCCTTTGGTAATGGGATGGCATCTTCGGACCTTCACGGATTTACATGGGAGAACATCTCTGATAATTCTTGTCAAGAACGGTATTTCGTCTCTTTTTTCTCCTGATTTCCGTCTGTTGTGGTTATTTCTGGGGCTGATAATCACCGATATCTGTCAGGGACGGTCAAGGGTACATGTGAAGGCTATGACAGTTCCATTGCTTTTTTACACTGTGTCCTGACTCCTGGGCTCCTGGCCCCCGGCGGTATCGCCGAAAAGTCCATTAGAGCCCGTATCATCACCGCGTTCTCCGAACTCTCTACCCCCAATTGCAATATTAATAGGCTCTATCGTATCTACATCATTTGTTGTCGACCCTTCGAGGAGTACCCTGAAAGATTTCAAGTAGGGACAAATTGACGAACTGTTGGCGCAGTTCGAGGATCTTGCCAAGATTGAAGTTGAGTTGCCTCAATCTGCGGCAGAGGGGGATGATGATTGTGGTACCATAGTCGCGGCTTTGTCAAGTTCGGGAGATCCTCGGTGTGAAATCCAAGTTGATGTTGAACCCCCTGGAACAGAAGACATCTCACTGCAAGACGTCTCACCGCTTTCTACGAGTTGACCAGGTGCTAGGAACGAAATTTTGCATCGTGGTATTACGGCCAATGCGACCTCATGGAGGTACTTGGAACGAGTGGAACGAGCGAGCAGATCGTGATCGTCGAGTTGTCGAGTTATTGTATTCAAGGCAGCAACCATCATAAATATGAATGTTAGGCACGCAACAAACGATGAAATAAATTGAGTTCGGTAAGCGAGCATATGACAAATTTGCTGAGCAAGATACCAAACGAAATTGGCGGCATAGGAAAGCGTAGGGTACCCCCAACGTGCAGTAGATGTGAAGACCCAAGGGCGCACAAATATACATGGGGGAACTTTACAATGAAGAGCTTTGAAGACAGACGGCAAAGTTGTTTGTTACCGCAATCCATGAACCGTGACACGGAGGAGGCCAAGTTGTGATGGATGTGTGCTTGTTTGTGGTTAATGCCTTCTTCCATAAGCTGCGGCAATGGGGGCACGGAACATTGAGGTGTATAATATGAAGAGACCAGAGACAAGCTTCCGTTTCAAAACGTGCTTGATTGTCCCATTGCGAGATTCAATGGTTCTGAGAGGGTCGTCCGTTGGAAGAGCGTAGAAAGTACGGAGATCGCGACGAGGATATTCGTCATTTGATTCGATGCTGGGTTATGGAGACCAAGTTATCTAACGGTGAAACGAGGTCGGGAAAGGGTACAAACCTGAGGTTCAAGCTTGAAGCAGAGGAAAACATGGAGCTTGTGATTGGGCTATTTGCGTGTTTACGCCACGACTTCATGATATCGGGAGACTGGGGATGAGAGCTGGGAGTTGAGGGAGAATGGATCCTAAGGCTTCGGAAACATGGCCGCTTTTATATTAGGGATTACGAGAACAGATTTGGGAGGGCGTTGAGATGCTGAGTTGAGAGGCGGTGTGGCGATGAGTTGAAAGGAGTACGCCTTCCTTCGAAGTTTAAGGCAGAGAGTATGACTCTCCAAGGAATCAAACATAGAGTTTCCTGGGCCATTGAGGCGATGCGGGTGCGCCTATGTTCAGAATTGGCCGGCGAAGCATCGCCNATTGTACTGAATCGGAGACACGCACGGACTTGCGAGAAGAACATAGATACCTGTAAATAATCGCCCCTACAACCTTTCGGAGTGGCGTGGTCCAGAAGAGAGATTACCTGAGGGCGGAGAGGTTCTGTGACAAGTCAAAGGGGGAGATGACAATAGCGAAACCGGTACAAGTGTTGAACAGCGCCTGTGAAGATGATCTTTTATATGACATGTCTTCCCGAGAGTTTCTTTGAGTGTTTGTGTTCCCTGATATTGACAAGTGCTTAGATGGACAGCTGCGTCAATGGTGGAATGTCCATGTCCTGTCCAAGACGGTCTTGGAAATGGGTGGTGCATTTAAGGTTTCGTGCAGGCGGATTTCTCGGTCGAGGTTGCCACGTGTCCGGTGGCGATCACGGATCTGAGATCTGTATTGAACGCCGTCGATTAAGCGCTTGTTTGTGTTTCCTATTTGCGTTTGTCCATCAAGCCAGGCGAGCCAACTTCAGGCCAGGAGCGACCTTGCATCAGCCTCGCATCAAGGCAATTGCGCACTTACAGCACGCAAACAGCGACGAGGTTTCCCTTGGCCTCCCCCCATCGACCTCGGTCCCTGGTCACCGACGGATATTTTGAGCGAATAATCACCACGCCCGTCACTGATACTCCAGGGCAGCTATGACAACACCCCTCTATGGTCCTCGCTTTGCCGGGAGAACGACACACTTCCCGCAACGCTCCTCCCTTCAACAAACTCCCTGCATCTATCCTCGCAGGAAACGTGCTGATTATCCTGCTTCTTCTCGCGCAGATACGCAACAATGCGCTTAACACAATGGAAATGCACATCCCAGTGATATCTTTGGTCTGTCACAACTATCGCCCAGTATCACATCCCGACAGAGGTCCCCTTGACACGAGGTAACAATGCTTCAATCCTAACCAAGTAGACGCGTCAAGATCGAACTTTCCAATCAACTCTATTACAGGCAGCAGCCCAGCACAAGGGGTATCATCATCAAAACCCGTTATATCCTCGTGGTTGCCCTCCACTCTTGTCCCATTTGCGATCGAGGACTGCCTTCATTTAGAGCAGTACCAGGGTTCCGGGCATTCACACCACATTGGATTCACTCTACTTCCTCCTCCTTCCCTCCACTTGCTTTACCTTTTCGTTTTCCTTTCCCCCCATTTGTTCCTTTTCGCTTCTCCCTTCCGATACTTACTTTTCTAACCCTCTCTGACTTCTAACGACATTCATGCTGAACATTCGTACGTATCTCTTTACTCTATCTATGATGGGATGGCTGACTTCGACCGGGTACGTGTCTTGTCGGTGGTGTCACTGCTATCTTCCACAGGAGCAACTGAAGACGACATCGGCCCTCAAGCATCATCTATCCTTTCTGCTTGGATATTCTTCCAAATTGCAGCGGGACATGTACTCCTACCCATTCTTGCAGCAACCCTTCTTCTGTCGAGGCCAAAGAGGACACCTCTGGTCACCAACGTCTGCATAACATGGATCATCACCTCTATAATCTCCTCGCTATTGTGAGTCCCGTGTATCCACCCTCCGTTTCTCCTGCTTGCTATCCCTAGCAACGCCAAAGTTCTGTCAAACCCCTGGGGTGGCTCTAATAATATCTTTCTTACAGATTCTATGTCGGAGAACATGTCGGACCCGAACCGAGTAGGGGGCTTTGTGTTGCCCAAGCCTCGTTGATGGATGCGGTGCCCATGATGTGAGTCGCAATGTCTGACTCCCCGATATTCGTCTATGCCTGTACTTTGAACGTTAGGAAATCTGATTACCCCCTTCTCAGGACATCGACTGCGCTCCTGTCATTAACGTATCATGTTTGGTATTCATTCGACTCGGGAAAGACAGCTGAGAAACCTAGAATGCGCAAGGGAGTACTTGTTCTGGTGAGTTGTGTTAGACGCTTTGTGCCTGTGTCGTCACTTTTTTTTCTCGGTCTTCTAATTCATCTGGTACGCGAACAGTTGATGTTTGTACCATATGTCATGCTTGCCTTGTTCTTTGGAGTCGCATACCAGGTAAATTGCAACCTTTTACCATCTCAGTTCAGGCATCTGACTGTCTATTTTTGGATTATAGATCGCGAACACCCATCCTGACGATGTCAATCGCGCCCAGCAGTATTTCTACTGTTCACTCAGTCATAGACCTCTGTGCGTTTGTCTTTCTTTCTGGAATTTAACACAGGAAGGGACTGATCGATCGACTCACGGGTGCCACGCGTTGATAGGAATGTAGCCATCGGTGTGCTGAGCACGTTGACATGTGTCGTATCACTCATGTTCTTGCGTACGTCTATTCCCCTTGCTTTTCCCTCCCCTTTTCCCTCCCTTCACCTTCACCTTCCCCATCTACCTCTCCGATCCAATCACGCCGAGACCACATTTGCACCTCCGAAATCCATGCAACGTGCAACGTGTGATCCGCTTCTTCATGACACCTCCTTCCCTTCCCTTGCCTCATGCCCTGTGTTCCCGTATTCATTCTCCTTCGCATCCTTCATATCGGAGAAATCATGATCTCCCCGACTTGGTCTTCTGGTGCTAACCTTATATGATGTCTCCGTTGTATGGCGGGATTTGCAGTGCTGTTTGGGTATAGCTTGATGAAGTACGGAAGCATGCTGAGAAGAAGAAGTTGTACTGTTGTGATTGAGACCGATTTATTTGCGAGGTCGATGGTGTTTGGGGTTTATTTGACCACTGCCAATGTGTAAGTGTCATCTTGTGTTGTTCTGGAATGAGACATTGAGTTGATGGTCGTTTTGGTATAGGTTTAGGTTGGTGGGGATTTGGAGATTGAGGAATGCGTTGCCTGATATGTTTTTCGCATCTGGTATGTATCATTTTCTGGTTTCGTGTCTCCCTTTGTCTGACGGCTTTTCTTGCAGTCGAGATGGTACTCTTCCTCGCCTTGATTACACATCGAGTACGTAGTTTATCGTATCATTACATATCATGCCCAAGCCATCTCACGTCAATTGAATCCAACAGCCCACCATCCAGACATGGTGTTTCTGGCGTCGTCGCCACGCCTCAAATTGGTCAACACCAACCATCACACACCAACACAACTCAGGAACTGGAAGTCTCGTTCTCCCCACATTAGGATGGAGTCGCGATGGCTCTCGAACAGTGGCATCTTCAACCATCTCAGACTCTGCAAGTTCCAAGATTCATAAAGATGGTTTTAGCCATCGAGAACACCGAACATCTCCATCCACTCTGGCTTCAAATCCACCAAATCCAAACTCGAATACGAATTCACCGAATTTGAACGACAATGACAATGAGCCGTCGTTGAGGCAGTATTTCGAGAGTAGGAGTGTGAGGAGTAAGCCTAATAATGGGAATGGGAAAGGTGGAGTTGAGATTATTGGGAAGCCGGAAGAGGCTTTTGGGAAAAGTGTGGGGACGATGAGTGTGGCGGGGCATGGCGGTGTGGAGATTATTGGGAGACCGGAGGAGGCGTTTAATCAGCTTCATGTGGGAGGGGAGAGGGCTACGTGTGGGGAGGTACCCGAGGGGCGTGAAAGGAGTGAGTAATAATGCTTTCAGGATCATGATATGAACGTGTGAGAACTGACTCCGGTATTCACTGCGTCAGGTCGAAGATCTGTTCGAGAGGGACGAGGCGTGTCTCACGAACACCCGCGATGAGTTTGACTCTCGCGTAGAGCTGGCTTTCTGGCTTGGTTCAGGTTCCTGAGGACTTTGATTGGTGCTTCACTTGGACGCACAGAACATATCTTGAATCAAACCAACAAACACTATTTTGCCTTTCGTTTTCATCGCCTTTCTTACGACTTTGTGTAATACCCTCTATTCTCTCTTCTCTCTTCTTCAGGTTTCGCCCTTGTCTCGCCTTACCTCCTCATTGACACGGTGACACCCATCTTTTGAGACTATTCTCCAAAAGCTTGAGCTACTTATGTGAACTCGATTATCATTGTTGTACAATATCTCGTTTCATTGTCACGACCGAATAATATACATGAAATCGATGAATAAATAAATGTTCCAAGCAGCTAGCGTGCAGTATCATATATGGATGATGGATGAGAGGTATAACATGGCACGGTTCTCACACCTTCAGTTGTGACGTCAACAAGTCAATACCACAAGGATGCTCGTACCCACATCCATAGCTCTCAAGCACCCTTAGCATCATACCTCAACCCTTCTAATCCCCTTATATCTTCCCTCTCGTCCAATATCCACGTCTTGGCCCTCTGGATGAACAAAACGACCAAGGCAGTCCCACTCCACCATAGCGTCTCCACCCATCCTCTTCCCGATACCAACGAAAGTATTGGCGCGATCGCCGACAATGGGAACAACACGTAGTAGGGTAGTGGAAGTGCGAATAGAATTCGAGAGAACATGGTTTGCGAGGGGGAGTGGTGATGAAGAGAGGATATGTTGATTCGGCGGGGATTTGAGGAGGATGAGTTTGGTGGGACGGACAGGGATCGTCGGAGAGATGCGGGAGCTGTTAAGAGGTCATGAGTAAGGTTGAGGTGGATGAAGAGGTTGAGGATTGCGAATAGATATCTGAAGGGTAGTGGAGTGTAATCTGAAGGTTTGTGAGAAGGGAAGAGTGGATGTAAGGGAGATTCGTGGGTGGATTGAAAGATGAAAACCATCTGCCTGTGAAACGAGAAGGTTCAATGTACCATAATAGGCGGCTGAGGCGACAAAAGAGCTTACAAGAATATGGAGAGTATGACGACAGCCTGAAGAGCGTAGATGTTTTCTACGTTGCGGGAGGCGCTTTCATCCTTCAGTTTCTGGATAAGCTCTTCTTGTTCTAGGAATTCCGACCTCAGCGTTCAATCACAGACTATGAAACAAGATGAGTTACCTTGTTCATCTAGGATCGCGTTCTCGTCATTCGAGTCCTCTGAGAATTGGAATGGTACACGTTGGCGAATGGACATGATGGAAGCTGTAGGAAACGAGGAGGCATCGTCACCAAGCACAGACTGCACAGTCGAGTCGCGCAGTGATCCCAAAGTCGCGATCATCAAAATTGATGGCGATCTGCAGATTAGATGATTATGTAATTTCGATCGCTTTTTCGACTCGAGATCAAACTCATGCTGACTCCGTTAACAATTTCTGGCTTTACTCGTATCTCGACACCTGTTTACGATCTATATACCCTTTCACTCCCCTGAAGATGTCGAATGATACACCGTCTGTCGAGGATGGTCAGTTTGACGATGCGCTAGAGGTCTCGCAGGTTCCTCCCCAATTAAACCCTCGGGAAGGCCACAATTTCATCGATGAAGAAAATCTCCTTGAGTGGTCCTCCGAGTCTGAAGGCGAAGACGAGTTTGACATTGATGAGGACGAGATGGAGTACGCAGCGTATCAGACCCTCCGAGCCGAGGATGAGGATTGGGAAGTAGCTGAACGAGGTGCGTCCTTCGAACCCTCCCCCCTCTATATGACAAAAAAAATGTAAAAAATGAAATTTTTATTGTCGATAGATTTCACAAAACAATATAATCGACTAAAACAGCATGTTGCTGTTCATACTGGATCTGCACAGAGCATTCCATCCGCTATAAAGGACCGTGGATCTGTTGCTTCGTTACCTGCGGTTAATCGACCTCGGGCACCGGCTAGACCACAGACTTCCTCCGCGTCACCGTCAACCTCTCACCATGCGAAAGATAAAACAGAAAACCAGCTTCAAGCGCTGTCGAAATATTCGTCGCGGTTGAAAAATCTAGACATGGCATACAGCCTCGGAGTAGGAGTGAACAGAAAGGGGCCATCCGCCACGGCGAATATGAAGGACAAAAGTGATCGTGCGACGAGCGAGCAAGTATTGGACCCACGCACACGGATCATCCTTTTCAAAATGATAGGGCGTGGGTTACTCTTTGAGGTTAATGGATGTGTGAGCACTGGGAAAGAGGTATTTGGCATCAATACATTCATTCAATCAAAGAATTGGCGATACAGAACATTGACCATTGCATATTCAGGCGAACGTGTACCATGCACTAACGCCTGAACGTCAACACCGGGCATTGAAGATTTACAAAACCTCCATCCTCGTCTTCAAGGACCGGGATCGTTATGTCACTGGAGAATACCGATTTCGAAGGGGGTACAGGTGAGGGCATCCCGTCTCCGAACGAGGATCTTCACTCCCACCTCTGTGCCAGTGAGACTAAGCTCAGAACTACCCCAGTCGCCACAACCCGAGGAAGATGGTCCGCGTTTGGGCGGAGAAGGAAATGAGAAATCTCAAGCGCCTCCAGACAGCGGGAATCCGTTGTCCTGAGCCTATCGAAGTCCGGGAAAACGTTCTCGTGATGGGGTTCATTGGCGATAAGGACGGATGGTGAGCGGTGATTCCTCTCTTGCTTTATGTTTAGTATCACAATCTGTTTGACACCCTTCAAAACTTCAAAACTGATTAAAAGACGTGGATTCTCTCACACAGGGCATCACCAAGACTAAAGGATGCTGACATTCCAGCAACAGCATTCCCCGCACTCTACTCCGAACTCGTCTGTACGATCCGAAAATTGTTCCATGAATGCAAACTCGTCCACGCCGACCTATCAGAATATAATATCCTCTATCACATGGAGCCTAGTCCCACCTCTCACGAATCCACCCCTTCTTCCGTTCCAACAGAACAATCCGGAACGGTTACAACTTCTTTAGTCAAGAACGAAACTCACGGCCATTTGTATATCATCGATGTTTCTCAGTCTGTTGAACATGACCATCCTCACGCTTTCGATTTTCTCCGGTCAGATCTTCGAAACGTCGAAGATTTCTTCTCGAAGCGTGGCGTGAGGTGTTTGGGACTCCGTCGGGCTTTCGAGTTTGTCACCACCCAATCCTTCGATGAGGCCGAAGAGAATCCTATGGAAGTGTTGAAGAAGAGACTAGAAGAGATTCCGGAAGAGACAATATCCACCATGGACGACGTCGCTCCTGACGGCGAGGGGGAAGGCGCGTCTTCGACAGCGACGCATGAAGATTCGGTGTTTCTGCGGTCCTACATCCCACGTACCTTGAATGAAGTATATGATCCGGAGAGGGACGTGAGAGCGTTGGCAAGGGGAGAAGGCGAGAAGTTGATTTACAAGGATACCATCGGCATTGTTGTAAAGGAGAAAGACGTCCAACAGACACATGAGGGTCAGAAGCCCTTGGATCACTTTGATGGCGGGGAGAGCGGGGATGAGGGTTCGGAAGACAGCGGCGGGTCCGAAACGGACTCTGAAGAAGCTATTGATGGAGAAAACGAGTTCCAGGAGCGTAAGCCGAGGGGCCATAGACACGAGGATCGTGATGCGAAAAAGGTACAAACATTCTCCCAATTGTTTGCCTATCTTTCACACACCATCGATCCCGACTCACATCATTACCCTTGTGTTCAGGAACGAAAGAAAGCCACAAAGGCAGAGGCACGAGAAAAGCGCAAGACTAAAATCCCAAAGGCAGAAAAGAAACGAAAGGTCAAGACGACGGCGAGGGGCAAATGATTGTAGTATGTTCCTTTCGATGACAATGCGGATGTATTAGACAGTTCTATGCTGGTTGTACTTTTCTTTGCCCTTGTACTCAGGTTCTAGAAATGTAACGTAGGTGAAGTGGTCACTATGCATCCGTGATGCACCCATGACTAGCATCCTCAACAGTCTTAATATACTTGTACAAAGTGCCCTGGGTGAACTTGACGGGATGTGGTTTCCACGCCTTCCGTCGCTCTTCCAACTCTTCTGGTGGAACGTGGAGCTCGATGGTGTTCTTGATAGCGTCGACAGAAATGACATCGCCATCTCGGACCAATGCGATCGGCCCACCAACCTGAGCCTCAGGAACGACATGTCCGATGCAGAACCCATGGCTCCTGAGAGGATAGTTTGCCGAGAATCAATACCGCGGAGAGATATGCGACACAGGGGAAACTCACCCTCCGCTGAATCGGCCGTCCGTCAAACACGCGACGTCCTTTCCGAGGCCCGCACCCATGATCAGACTTGTGGGTTTCAACATCTCTGGCATGCCTATTCAAAGCAATACATATATTAGCGAGGTGGTTTATTGAATGGGTGGTTCGCGGCAGAAGTTCGCGGTGGGATGGGAACTTACCAGGTCCACCTTTTGGCCCCAGGTATCTCAGGACAACGACGGCCTTCTCTCCTTTTTTGAACGTCCCACTTTCCACAGCAGTGACGAACTCGTCCTCCGAATCAAAGGCACGTGCTTTTCCCGTAAAGCCAAGACCCTCCTTTCCTGTGATCTTGGCAACGGCACCCCCTGGGGCAAGGTTACCTCTCAGGATGCTTCATTGACGCGAAAGAACGAATGAATCAGAATACAGTTTCCAAGCGAAAATTCGGAATGTTCGTTCGAACAACAACCTACCGAAGATGGCCAGTCTCCTTGATAGGCTTGTCCAATGGTCGAATCACGTCTTGTTCGGTAAAGGAGAGTTCCCCATGCTTGTGAGTCCACTGTTCCAGATTTTCGCCGAGGGTTCGGCCAGTGACAGTCATAATGTTCCCGTCGATCATTTTGTTCTTCAACAGGTACGCCAACACCTCTGAAGAAGGTAATAATTAACTCCTGCCCCGATAGTGCCCCGAAATCAACTATTAGGGACACTCACTAGGAATACCGCCAATCTTGTATACATCCTCCTATATCAGATAGCATTCGTCAGAACCGCTGGCGGAACATGCCGTACAGATAGGGTTTGACGAACCATCACATATTTGCCCGAAGGCTTGAGGTCTGCGATAAACGGTGTGCGGTCGGATACAGCTTGGAAGTCATCAATTGTCAGGTTAATACCGACAGAACGAGCGATGGCAATCAGGTGGAGTACGGCATTAGTCGAGCCACCAAGGATCATGGTGAGCACCTGAGCGGAGGTTTCAGCATGGATAGGGGCACATAACGGAAGCGGTCTATGTTACCATGGCATTCTCAAAAGCCGACCGTGTCATAATGTCCCGAGGCAAGATATTCTTCTCTAAGAGGTTCCGCATCGCGGATCCGATAGAGGCGCATTCTTCGTTTTTTTCCTTGTATTCTGCGGGGTAAGAGGAAGAACCTGGGAGGGTCATTCCCAAAGCTTCGGCGGCGCTCGCCATAGTGTTGGCAGTATACATCTTGCGAAAGTGGGTTTGTACAATTTCAGTCTCAATCTATCTCATATCAGAAAGGTCAGGAAACAGACATACCCCGCCACATGCTCCGGGGCCTGGGCACGCATGTCGAATAGTATCGTACCGCTCCTTTTCGGCTGCTTCCGTTCTTCCGTCCTGGAGATACTTCCCGTACGACTGGAAAGCAGAAACTATGTCGAGTTGGGGAGCCCTTCACATGATCCTGGACGGATAGTGCCCCCGTATACCATGATCCCAGGGCGATTCAACCGACCCACTTAGGAAAGGGAATTCATCAACAATGCGGTCCGCAGAGAATGGGACTTAGGAGCGCTCACATGCCATCAAAACCCCAGGCATGTTTTTGTCACACCCAGGCACTACCACCATACCATCCAGCCAGTGACCACCAGCAGCCGTTTCCACTTGGTCCGCGATAAGATCTCGAGACTGAAGGGAGTAGGACATCCCAGAGGTACCCATGCTAATACCATCACTGACGCCAACCGTACCGAACTGGTACCCAATAATTCCAGCTTCTGTCAGGGACTTTTTGATCTCCTGACCCAGTCGTAGGAGGTGCCGATTACATCTGAGCGAAAGGAGACAGTGTTCTGGTCATTCTCTTGGACACTACATTCTGCACGGCTTACGGGTTGCCCTCGTACCTTCCCTTGGTCAGGCAGCGCGATGAACAGGAGCAAACGAAACACTCACCAGACACTTGCCACACCGACCATCGCCTTCTGAAAGTCCCCGTCGGTCTTAATTCCATCCGTAGCGTATAACATGGCCTGACTTGCGCCCTGTGTCTTTGGCTGTGTGACGGTCCTGCTATACCGGTTCATTACGGGTTTATCCCCGCTTTTCGGACATGTTGTCGCAAACGACCTGCGACTTCCTGATGCAAGGCATGTTGAAACCGATAGTCTTGAAGGTCTGACACGCATGTTAGCAAGAGCACAGTAGCGACAAGGACGTTGAGCACAAGTTTTGAGCTGGAAGTAAAACGAAGCGTGACACGGACAGTAAGGGGAGAATGTGACATTGTCACACAAATGACTCGGTGTTACACACGGTCACAGGGACAGAATCCGCAAATAGGAAGCGTGTGATTCGCGAGCGTCGGGTTTCATTGGGCGTTTTGGCATGATTGGTCAGCAAAGTTTGAGAGGAAAGTCCTGTGGTTCGTCGAGAAGCATTCCAGAGTGTCTCGAATTGCTCGCGATGGGCAAGTTGATAACTACGTTCAGAGGTTGATGATGGGTGAAAGTGCGAAGTAGGTATAATTGAATGCCTCCTCAGGTTGGAAGGAAGTGATCGACGAAGCGCATTATGGGCTCAGTTCTCGCCACTGCTGTCTCAACTCGGATGAGACTTTACCAAGAGAAAGGACGACAATGCTCGACAAAATGGGGTGAGTTCCGAGTACTTGGCGATATCAGCAATGGATTTCCAAAGTCTTGACACTAGCTAGGAGATAGGTTGTTCGAGAATTATCGTTGTGAGGTTCCTACTTTTCGCAAACAAGTATAGGAGATGTGGTGTTTTGTGCAAAAGATTGCAGAACCCTGACACAACGAAAAGGTCGATGTGTAATCCTTATCTGCTTTTCCATGATCGCGGCCATGTGATGACACCGTGTGACATGAAAGCCTCGGTCCCGAGAACTTCAATCAAACCTCCTCATCCAGATGCGACGAACCCAAGATGATTTGAACCTACATTGTGCTTGAGCCCTGCCGCGGGGTTTCAGTTGGCCTCATCTAGTTGATTGGGATCGCTCAAGACGAGATTTGGGACATCCTGGAGGAACCGACGTGCCTTATTCGGGAAGAAACCGGAGCAACCGATCGTGTTTCGGGACTTCCGCTTTGTGACTGTAGATGTGACATGGATCCCAAATTGAACCAACACCGGGCAAGGTTGGCAGTGGGCGATGTTGACGTGGTCCGAGCGTCCTCACAACGGACCATTCTGTTGAATAAATCTGGGGCAAACTCGGGCCACAACGGATGGGCAATGGCAAGTAGAGGATACGAATTCTGTACACCAGATCAAAAAATGGGGATTGTTCTTTCAGTGCAGATGTTACACTTCGGGGCCGGCGGTGGTGAGGATTGTAACATATGTCTCACCTCAAAAAACATGGCGGGAGAAAATCTGTGAAGGCCCGACGCCATGGACGATCGTGAGTTGCGGAAGGACTTTAGAGCGAAGAGGGCGCAAGTATTTTGTTTTGTCCCCGACCGAGTCCAGTCTTCAACGGGACCAAACCTTAGCGGATCGACCATTTCTGTGTTCTGCGACTGCACCTTGTCGCACTTTGGTTGATCAGGAGCTCATTCACCTTGCTCGGCCCCCCCCTCTCCTCCTTCGTCTTCCTCAGGAAAATTTACCCCTTTGACTTTCCTGTGTATACCCCCTCGTTTGCGAATGGGCTCTCTACCTCTAGAATTTCTTCCCCCTCCGTCGCCTCTACGAGCGTACTTCCTTGATAAACGAACAAACGTTCATAGCCATTCTCTTGTCTCGGCCTTGGGCTATCTGGAAATCCTGTAGGGGAGTAAACGAGATATCAGAATGAGCGAGTACGCGTCGAAAAGGCAAGCAAGTGCATTACCAGGGAGCCTACACCCGCATATCATTCCAACGCCCTCGTTAACCAAGAGTATGAGTGAGGGGCAGAGTCTTGGACGTCTCCCAGACCCGCTTCTTGGACAGACAAGCCCTTCTACTCACCCACCGAATCCAGGCGGAAGCGCAGGACCAAGTCGTGCAGCGTCATGCTCATTCCCTTCATCAGGTACCCAGCTGACTTCCTATTACCCCCTGAGATCCTCATCTTCAAATGAGGAGAGTAGACTCCGTTCTACCTGGGATGACGCAGAACTCGAAGACGACGATACAGGCCATCACCCAAGTAGTAGTAAGCACGTCGATTCGTACTCATACTCCTCAGGAACGTCCAGGATTACCTGGTCTCCGACTGCCTTTGACCAACCTACGCCATCATCGTCGTCCTCCCAATTTCATACTGGCGCGATAGCATACCCAACACCGTCCTATTCCATCCCCTTAAACGCGTCAGATTATGGTTCCTCTACCGCGTTCACCGAACCCTTTGATCAGGGTTTGGTCTATTCAGCTTTGACGATTCCCTCCCAAGGTGTTGCCGTCTCTGTGCCGCACGCCATCTCCCATGAACGACATAACCGTCGTGATATTGGGGTCAACGCCGACCTGGACCCGCCAAGGCCCTCACAGAGTCGAGAGGCAAACTTCCATACGCGTCTCCAGTACCCCGAAGTCCAGTACGACCGTGCGTGAACCTACCGATGACTGACAACAACTGCTCAAGCTGATGGCTTCGCCTCACATGTAGGATTACCCCGGTTGTCGCTTGAACATTTCCGAACATTACCCCGTGTCACAAGCCCTTACTCATTTCCTGGGTTTCATCCACCGCCCAACGCTGGCCAGTGGACAAGGCCAGAAGATGATGAACCATTCCCGGCGTTACCACCCTACGAAGAGAGAAAGTCTTATCGTGAAGTAGACTTTCAAACGCCGTATGCCCTGAAACGATCCTCGACGTTCCCTACAACAAGTGGGCCCGACTATCAGTTAAGGACTGATTTCGAGGTTCCGAGGGTACCTTCACCCTCGTTCTCATACCCCGGAAGTGAGCTTCAACGGCGGCATAGTGAGGAGTTTATTCGGTCAGAGATAGAAGAGCTCAGACCGACCCTTGCTCCTCCTAAACGCGTAGAGGCGCCTAGTAAGCCAAGGCTAAAGCCCGTTCATCGGCTTGAGTTTCCTGAGGAGGATGAGGAAGATGTGCCGAGGAAAATACCCCGCAAGACCCTAATAGCGTGTGGGTTTTGTCGACGTGAGTCTTCGTCTAGGCCAAAGAATGAAGGTGGAGACTTACCTGTGGCTATACTTACATTCGTCCCTTAGGGCGCAAGTTAAAGTGCGATGGCCAGCGCCCTATGTGCAGGAACTGTATTAAACGCACCGAGCAATGCGCTTATGCTGCTTCTCCTCGGAGACGTGGGCCGGGGAAAGCACCAAAGGGAAGCAAGAAGCTTTCCAAAGCACGCGCCTCTGCGAGTGCGCAGCCAGGCATACCCATTCCCCCGGGTCAATCAGACTTTACCTTCCAAGTTCCAACCCCAGGACCACCTGCACCGAATGATTCTAGCTCGTTGAAGCCAAGTGGTTTTGTTTATGGGGTACAGGATGCTCATCCGCTCACTTTGTCCGAGTCGCCTGGTGATCAAGCCGGTGTCCGAGATCCCGCTTCAATTCGGACCGAGAGAGATCCGCGGCATGGGAGTGCGGAACTTGACCGTGGAGGGGTCTCATTGGGCTTTGAGCCCCATCCTGCTGTTGAGGGTGGGGATCAGGCAGGGAGTGGGGAGAGCGTTGACTCGCGTGGAGAGCTATCGAGGATATGGTTGGAAGAAGCAAATATGTTCTCATCGTCACCACCAGAGGAGAAGCCACCGATGGTATTGGATGAAGGATGATTGTTGGAAGGAAGTGACTGCGCGGCAAGAGTGGTCATAAGGATTACCGTTGTTGGGAAAGCCAGCCGAGCAGGCCATTCCGAAACGGAGAAGATCAGGGGGAAAGTTGGAATGTTCCAAAGGGGTGGCGTTCTTGGAGAAAGATGGGAAGGAGGAGATTAGTATCGGAGACGGATATGGGAGTGTGTCGCCTATTCTCGCTTGTGGAGTGGACATGGAGGGCACCGAAATCATCTCACCTCCGAAATTGCGTCGGCGTCGCGTCTGAAAACGCCGTTATGTGCAAGTGAGGAATCGGTATAGTTTCCCATCCTCGCTTCTTGGTTGCTGGGCAACTTTGACAGGTCAATCTGGCACGTCAAAAGTCTGCCTGGACCCCTGATCCTTAATAACCCCCTCCGTGCCTTGGATGTTTCAGAAGGTGGGTAGGAGCAAATGGCGGTCTCCATAGAATCCTTGTTCTCTCCCCTCCCGGGGGAGAGGTAGAGTATGGGGAGAGGGATTCTAGTTTTCTGTTCCGTTCGAATTGAGGTTCCGGGTGTGTTGGCCGAGAAGATGCTGGGCTGGGTTCTCTTTCGGCAGTAGTTGTAGTAATTATGGATAATTAAAGTCGGCTAGATTGTGATAGGTAGCATATGTTTACTGGCCCTGTGGGTGATATTTTTCTAGTCTAGTATGTACGGGCAACTGTGTAATGGGTATTTTTCTGATGATCGGGGAATGATGGAAGTGTTCCGAAAGCGANANGTANANTNNNGTTCTGTTTGTGNTGANNNNGNT
>JANAWD010000024.1:0-47204 GCA_027627245.1 Meripilus lineatus | reverse complement strand
GTNTNNTCGTNNGTGAAATATTGTTTTGTGGGTGTTGTTTGCTGTGTGAGATTGGGACCCTGAGAGGAGAAATTGGACCCATTGAACGGAAAGGAAGTGTCGGATCGCTCAAGCGGTTGACCCGTATCAGTGTGGCTCCGGCGGCTATTAGCGGAGCCAGACCTTTTGGATTCTGTCCCCGCATACCACCTTCGGTCCTGCTTTCCAAGTCTGTTCCTTCCTCGCAACGGACTTCGTCTGCGAACGACAAAGTCCCCCTCCTGCCCATGGACCGCAGCGACCACAGGATCAAACAGGAACAGCGAAACTACGAGGACAAGCGTCGTATGAATGGAGACTATCACCCTCTTCGCAGTCCATCACAAACCCATGTAGCCACAGATAGGATGGAGGGCATTCAAATCCCTGGCTACACTCTAATGGTCGCAGGAAGACCTACAGGCAAGACTTCTTTCCTAAGACTCCTCCTGGACACCAGTATCATCTCCCCACTCGCATCCCGCGAACAGCTAGACTCCGTCGCAAAATTCGTCTATGGCTCCAGTGGCCATACCTCCCACATCAGGTCCATGTCCGTCATTATTGACCTGGCAAACCCGGACTCGGACCAGAGAGAGCCTCTCATGCTCACCCTCATCGACACCCCATCCCTCGAGATCCAGGACGACGCTTCTTCCAGAACCGTCTCCGAGATCATGAGGCATGTCGAGGCGCGTTTCTCGGAAAGCGTTGAGGATGTGAGCGTCTCTCGATCACTATCGCTTCTTTCCCTCTCTAATCCCTTCCTGTACGATAGGAATATAAAGCCAGGACAGGAGATCATCATGTGCACCTGTAAGCACGTACTCTGCCTTCCTATCACAGCTTCCTTCAACATCCCACTGACTCTCTTTTACCCACCCCAAAAGATGTGTATACTTTTTAGATCCGGACGACGTCGTCCCGCTCCCCGTTTCGCCCCCTCCTGTGTCCGTGGTCCCCCGTGCACGCACAAATAGCCTGTCAAAGCCCGAACAGGAACCTGTCATCCTCGAACCTCCCTTATCCAACAACCCCCGCCAATACCATCCTACGCTCCCTCCTGCAGACATTAACGT
The DNA here is from genome assembly GCA_027627245.1 of Meripilus lineatus. Taxonomy (NCBI): domain Eukaryota; kingdom Fungi; phylum Basidiomycota; class Agaricomycetes; order Polyporales; family Meripilaceae; genus Meripilus; species Meripilus lineatus. The sequence goes on along the minus strand of JANAWD010000024.1, from coordinate 46,107 downwards.
CATACGCCGCTTGTCGGCTCGTGTCAATGTCTTACCTGTCGTTGCTCGTGCAGATGTCCTCACAAACGATCGACTGGCTACTGTAAAGATCGCCATTCGCAACGATTTAGCTAATGCCGGAATAGGTTTCGGTATATTTGATGTCAACTCGATCACTCAGTACTCCCCGCAGGACCTCAAGCCGTCCAAACCCCACTTAGACAACGGCTATAGCACTCATGCCAACGGTTCCTCTTCTTCCGCGACCTCTCCCCCAACCACCCCGATCTCTCCGTCCCTCCCAAAGCTTCCGTATGCTTTGATCTCCCCTGATATTTATTCGCATAGTGACGGCATATCCCGTCCTGCACCGTCTCACTTTGACTTGGTCAAACGGTACTCTCCTTCACATTCTAACTCTTCAAAAAACTATCTTGCATCAAGGACCTTCCCAGGCAAGTTTACCCGGAACTATAGATGGGGTTCTTTGGATGTCATGGATGGGACCCATTGTGACTTCGTTCACATTAGGGGTGCTATCTTTCATCACATGGAGGTACAGTAAACTTTTCTCCCATGCGGAGTCCTTCTTTTCGAGTCTCCGCTAACATCTTGGATACTTCTCGCATATTCGACTTTTTGCGCGCCTTGTAATCAATCAATTCTGCTGATCACAGACACTACAAAAGTACACAAGAGAATACCTCTTGGAGAAGTTTAGAGCAGAATATCAAGTCCAACATCCGTTACCCACACATGCGCTCGGACCCCGTGGACAACCGCCTTCGACGAGCATGCCCCGACTTCCCCCCCTTTCCCATGCTTCGCGGCCAATCTTGGCGATCGACACTGCACCTCCTTCTCACATGGCAAATAGACACCCTTCAATACCCGTGTCGCGGTCTCTCAACAACGGCGAAGTCATGCCACACTCAGCTGTCCAAGGACAGGGTCACCCCGGAGGACTCCCTGACTTGTCACCAAAGGCAGCAACATCATCCCGTCAGTCTCAATGTCCTTGCTTTTCGCATCTTTCCTTTGCGCTTTTCACTTCGTTACTCTCCGTTCTGTGGACGCATTCTGATCCTTTTCCCTGAGATTGTGATATACTCTCCTTAGGTCCTCAGTTTCCCCCGTTTCCCATCGTGATTGACTCCCTCGTGCGCTCCGTTTTTGTGCCCAAGTCTCTCACTTCCGTCTCACTTTTGGGTGTTTGAGTTCTGGGATTTACGGGTGACTGATCCTTCTTTCCGTCTTTGTTTTGGGTTTATGCCCCTTTAGGGTCGCGGCAACGGACGAAAAAGATCACCGTTGCGTGCAACTTCTGTCGCTGTGAGTTCTTACTATTTTTTACTCGCCCGAGTCAGAACTTTATTCTTATCGTGAATTTCCGATCACTCCTTCTCTTGTGACCCATTCCCTTACACACTCACACACCACATACACACTCTGCTCTTACCCCTCTCACTCCCATCCCGTGTTCTTCTAATTCTTCGTGCGCTTCTATTCCGCAGCTCGAAAACTCAAGTGTGACGGAGGGAGACCAGCGTGTGGACAATGTTTCAAAAGGTCTAATCCATGCGATTATATGGTTAATTCCAAAAGACGTGGTAATCACCGCCGACGAAAACGATTTGACGATGGATCTGTAGATGGTATGGGTGGGTCTGGGGGTGCTGATGGTGGAGGATATGGTAGTGGCGGGGAGAGCGATGGTGAAGGCGATAGCGGTGGTATTTCCCCTTTGGGCGAAATGGACGAACCCAGTCTTTCGCCTGAGATTCGTTCAAAGTCAAGTTCGAGGAGGAACTCGAGGGCGGATATGACGTTGCCACCGTTGAATAGCACGATCGAGAGGAGGGAGAGGGATGATGGGATGATACCGGTGTTACCGCCCATCAACCAGGCTTCTTCCTCTTCTTCCAAGAACCATAACGTTCGGGAGTATGGCAGCAATTCAGCGGCGGTGAGTTCAAATCCGGGGAATCACCGTAATGAGGGAGGTATGAACGGTGTCGGTAGGGAGGAGAGGTTGGCGGGGTACGGTGGTGGTGGTTCGGGTGCAAACTCGATGAGCAACCATGAGTTGCCACCGATTGCGACGTTGCCTGTGCCTTTGTCTTCTGGCTCAGGACAGGATTTGATGCAGACGTTACCGCCATTGAGGGGTGCGCCACCTAACGCGGCGGCGGATCAACAGTCGGGGACGACGAGACGCCGGGCATCATCTGCGTCGACAAAGGGGACCCGGGCTTCGACCTTCGGATCTAAAATTGTGGCGTGCAATTTCTGTCGAGGTATGTGCATTGCTTGGTTTTCATTACTTTCTTCCTTTTTTGCGCGTTTGATTTGCTTTTTTGCTTTTTGGATGACGGATGACATTTCTCATCTCTTGGACGAGGGAGTTGGATGGGGGCCTCGGTTGGAAATTCGGGAATACGTCGTTTGAAATGTTCGTTTTCTTCCCTATCTATCGTTTTGATGTTTTGTGGGTGATTGTGTGGGTGGACGTCGTGCTCCTTTTGGTTTTCTCTCTTTCTATGCCTTTGCAACTTAACGCTTCTCGCCCACCCCCTTTTTTCTTCCTCTCTCTATCTTTAATCCCTCTTCCTTCCCTTCGTTGTTGTGGCCTTCCGAGTTATCTGATGCTGATGGGATTTTGGACGTATAGCGAGGAAGACGAGATGCGATGGCGCGCATCCAGCGTGTGGCAGCTGTGCACGCCGGTCGTTAGCGTGTAACTACGTTAACGATCCTTCCAATGGGAATCCAAAAGGAAGACCTAAAATTGTCTTGGGGTCGGGGTCTGCGACCCCTAGTGCGTCTGCTTTGACGAGCACTACTTCACCCCAAGGCCTCTCTGCCCCTTCGTCTCGGCGAGGGTCGCCCATACTCCCCTCTGCCGGGTCGGCGGTTCCACAGGTTACTGGAACTGTGAATGGGTATATTCGAGGGCCGGATGGAATTGAGGGGGATATAGATTTGAAGAGGAATTTGGATACAGAGATGGATGGGCATGGTGGGCGGTTGGCGCCGAGTAGTAAGAAAATGAGGATCACGGATGGGTCTACAACTTCTGCTTCTGCGTGACAGGCTGGTCGGATATCCTTGGGGTCGGTTGCTCGCTCGTTCTGTTGCTGTTGATGCTGTGATTCTCGCAGATGCTCACCGAGGATTCTTTCGCGTCCGTGTTTCCCTCTTTGCTTCCACCATTGTTGTTGTTGTTGTTTTTGTAGGCCTCGTTTGTTCGTGCCAGTGTTGTTTGACTGTCAATTCTGTCGTCCTGTCCTGTCTCGTCTCTCGGCTGACTGTGTCCCCCATCCATTCCATCGATCCATCCAACCGAATTTTCGATATGGTTGTGTCTGGTTTCTGTTTGAACGGAATTGTTGATCTATCGCGTTCCTTTTTTTTTCCTTCTATATTGTTTGGTATACACACATCCCATTTCCCATTCATACGCTGTCGTCACCACTGCCACTGCCATAACATCACACATTGATTTAGACACATTCCTTTCTTGTTTTTGTTTTGATTATCCTCACCTTCCATGGTTGTCGCTTTCCATCATTGGGGCTCTCTATCTTCTGCTTCTATTCTGTAAGGGGTTTTTGGTTTGCCTGTTCCGTTGATTACGGTGATTTGATTACACTTTCCGACAAGTTTTAGTTTCAATGTGCCCAAGTGTACTATAGTACTTGGTTTTTTTGATTCCCACCACTCTCTCTAACTTGTTGGGTATGAGGTTATCTTCTGTTTTGCGAACTGTGTGGACTTGATCAGATTTTTTACCCGAGCATGGCGACCGGGCTAGGCACTGGACGGGAAGGTGTGCCACGCTACCAATGAGTGCCTTGCTATATTTGGTTGTCGCTCTTGGACTAAGCGGCCAAGGAGTGCCACTCTGATCCCTCTGTTGATCCTTGGCTATAAACTAACATAACAACTACCAGGACCAGGAAAGCCTGCGAAAATCTCCCAGGAAACCTGCGAAACGAGTCGAACTGGCAACCAAACCCGGGTGAAGACTGGGTGGACGATTGGTTGAACCCAGGGCCGAACCTGGATGTGAACTGACGATCGTGTTTTTGCCTCGACGCGGTCGCGACCCAATACATTGGCTGGTTGCCTTTTGACACTGGCAACAGCCAGTGGTAACTTTGCGACTCGTCGTTACTTTCGAGCTGGCTTTTCGACGAGTCTTTTCTTGAAGAACTCGTTCTACTTACCTCAGTCCTTGCCCCTTTGCTTTTCCGACAAATCTCTGCTTGTATCTCTTTCCAACTGTATCCAGTCTTGTTACCTTTTTTGATATCCATCCCCCGCCCGTATCCTTCAACCCGCTCCCACACTCTCAGGGCTGCCAGGCGATCCTCGACGACTGTCGTAGACAACGCACATCCTCGGGCGCTGAACAATCACAAAACCACTCAAATTCGACAATCATGTTCTCTTTCCGAAGAAAGCCAAAGAAAANGGTCCAAGAGGATCTCCCTTGGATTAGAACTTCTCCCTCTCTTCCAGAGCTACATTCCACAGGTATACCATGGCCCTCCAACCTCGTCAACTTGGAAGCCCTCCCTTCAACACCAACCGTGGATCCACCATTGCCCAAGGCTCCCTTGCCCTTGAAAGGTGCGGCAAAAACATCCTTCTCCTCGAACGAGGGCCCTATATCCTTCCACAAACCATTTTGGTCGTCTCCAGGGAAATCAGTCGACAATCCAACAACAGGCGGGTCTATATCGTCTTACTATATGTCTCATCCGCCTTCAGCATTTGATAACCGAAGAACATCAGCATACAACCGTCCTCGACCATCACAGAAGAGAGCAAGAAACCCGACAACCTTCAATTTAATGGTATCGTCATCACCTCTTTGTTTACTTGTCGACGTGTTTTTCAGCTGGGACCCTTTTGCTGTTGCCCTAGGTTGCCGGTTCACAGGGCACGGGCAAGACCTCCCTCCTGAGACTCTTGCTTGAAACAGCAGACATCTCCCCAACAGCCACTGTTGACCAAAAGGTCAACGTCGAACGCTTCCTCAAGGGCCACTCAAAGAGAACACAGTCCATCCAAACGGCATGCGTAGAGATATGCGAATCAAAATATGACAGATTGCTCTTCTCAGTCATTGATACCCCCGGTTTGGATTTCCAGGAAGGCCACGAGTTGAACTTGGAGAGACAAGTTTCCACTATTATCAAGTATATGGATACTCAGTTTGGCGATACGCTCAGTGAGGTGCGTAGTAATGATACCTGCTTTCGTACCCCCTCTCCCTTTGAGCGGCTTTGCGTGTTTCTGTCTTTGTCTGTTATTGCGCTCGAGCTCCAGGGTCCGTACATTGCGCCGTCCGGGTACCTTGTTTACCGTACGCGCACCTCACGGTCGTGCCCGACGTCGCGTTCACAATTTCCGTTCTGCGTTGGTTATTCGAAACACGAGTTCGGTACTGATCTTTTTCCTCATAGGAATCCAAAGTCGTTCGCCAAAGCAAGGGAGACCAACACATCCATCTGTTCGTCAATTCCGTCCCTTGCTATGCCCTGCCGCTAAACCCATTATGCTAACTCACTCACCCACATCGTCATACACTACATCATACATGATCCCTTTAAACTTGAAATACTAGATGCATCTATACTGTCGATCCATCAAGCATCATGACAGTAGCCGCAAGACGCGCCTTATCTTCGGTTCCTTCCAAAACCCGCTCAGAGACCACAGTATCGTACCGCCCACCCGACCTCTCACCTGTCTCGGATGATTCTACGACGGACGATTCCTCCGATGAAGAGGATGCAGACGACGCGTGGCAATCTCTCTGCATGCATCCTGCGGATATCAGAGTTATCAGGAGGATATCCAAGAAGGCGAATGTGCTGCCGATTATCGCCAGGGCAGACGAGCTGACGAATGAGAAGTTGAGGATGATCAAGAAGGTTGTAAGGAGGGATTTGGATGCTGCTGGGATGGACTTTGGTGTTTTCGGTCCTATAAATGACCCTTTGGGGACTGGAGCGAAGGATCCTTCTGCTACTAATGGGGTCAATGGGGATGGGAATCACGTCAATGGGGATGGGACGGAGAAACCTAATGGGCATGTTAAACACCCTACTACACAACCTCAATCTCCGAGGGACGACGAGGGGGACGATGAAAGACAGTCAAGACCCGTGATCAAATTACGCGGTACACGATTTTTCAAACCAAGACAGTCGCATTCTCGATCTCGAAAAGAACTGAGCGAGGCAGCCAACGAACCTGCGGCGGCAGAAATTACTGATTCGGAGAGCGTAGCAAGTATTCGGTTCTCGGCGCACATCGTGGGCAAGTCGAACATGGGGGATATGTTACCCTTTGCTTTGATCGCCCCTGAACACGGCCATCATAACAAGAAGACGAAAAGTAGGACCCATGTTCGCGCGAGCTCGGCTTCCAACGCCACTGCGACCGTTGCTCACTCCAACGTCTCCATGTCGGACGACCACCACCCCCACGCCGGTTCCGCCGTCACATCCGAAGATGGACATTTCTCTGGGGATTCGCATCATAATAGTATGGTTCATTCTCCTCCGACGTCGCCCTCGCCTGTGCCGTCTGTCGCTACTTCGAGGGTGAATTCATATTTGGCTGGTCCGCCGGCGGATTTGAAGGGGTGTTTTGTGAGGAGGTTTAGGTGGGGCACTGTGGATGTGTTGAATCCCGAGCATTGTGATTTTGCGGCGTTGAGGACGGCGATTTTGAGTACTCATATGAAGGTATGTTTTATCCCCGATTTTGTTATTTCTTTTTGGTTTTGGTTTTTCGGTGATTTTTTTCGGTCTTCCGACTTCCTCGCGTTTGGCTTTGGCATTCGGTTTTTTAAATTCTTTTTTGTTGATTTCTACCTGGTGTTCGCCTACCATCTCTTCGTTTCGGGGTCTTTTCGGTTTCAATTTATCATTCATTTGTTTTCATTCTCTCTGATTTGTCATGATTTGACCTTTGCTTTTCCTTGTTTATCGCAATGTGTCAATTCCGAATCGGCTTTTGACTGAATTTGCTGACCACCTGTTTCTGTTGTCCTATTCTATTTCACAGATGTTGAAGATTCGGACAAAGGAAGTGTTGTATGAGAAGTTCCGTACGGAGAAATTGTTGGCAAGACGTGCAACGAGGAATATCGGTGAAGATGAAACGAAGAAATTGCTGGAGGGTTTAGCCCTTCCGACGGACTTGAACATCGACATTACTATTCCGAAGAGTCCTTGATCTATCGTTTCGTTTCCCGATCTTTCCATTCTATCTTTTATCTAGACTCCGGCTCCCCGCACGATCTCTGGTTTGCTTTATGGTGTCCAGAATGAGTGTTGCGACCATGTCCGCTCAGCTTTCTCCGAGTTGATGTCAATTCCGGCTTGTCTTTTTTTCTCTTCTTTTCTTGATCTCGTTTCTGTGATTCTATGCTTCTTTCTACCTCTCACAGTCCGTATACCACTAACTCACACCCTCCTTCATTACCACGCTTCCTCTTTCTGGTTTCATGTTTCTCGTTCCTAGGTCTTGTTGACTTACTGTTTCTTTCGAAGACTCTGCTACATCTGGATGGATCCGAGTGTCGTAACATAGTTCATATTCACTCATTCATACCACGTTTACTGACCGCACTTAGTACCGGTGCCCCAGGGACCTTACTCCCACCGCCCATTCCTTCCTGTTCATGATCTTTCTTTTCCATAACTCATCAGTCAATATAACATGACTGACCAACAACCAATATTTACTTAGACCTTTGTCCTTAGTCCGTACTTTATCCCGTTCATGACCACTTGTTCATGTGTTTTTGTTCCTAACACTCTCATTTTGTTTGGGTTTTTCTGCTTTTCCTCTTCCTCCTCGCCTCGGTCGATAATGACTGTCCTGCTGACCCCTTCGCTCAATCGCTTGATCTCGCGTTTGATCTATGTGCCTTTTCTTCTGTAATCGTTTGCGTTTTTTCTTTGATATGATCATTCTGTTGGCGAAAAGGGCCATGTCGTACGGAAGTACATCCGGCAATGGTTGTGTTATGCGAATTGTCCGTTGCATCAAGAATCAAGCAATTGCAAGAGAAGGTCTCGAAAACCCTCGCACGGGACAGCTCAAATCCGCTGTTGGTCTTGGTTGTCGTAAACGTTGGATGTACTGGTTTGCAGAATGACAGGGTTCTCGAAGATAATATTTCGTTTCTCGTTCTTACAAGAATGATACGAGATTCCGGAGAAGATAGTCTTGACTACATCCTGGTACCGAGTTGCCTCAAGATGAAGATAATATTAGAATCAAAATTCTAGGCCGGATGTGCACAGACTGTAGTTTACACGCCAGAAAGGGCTTAATCCTCCTTTGCCACTTCATCCTAGGAGGACCATTCTGGATCCTGTTTGGACAACCTCATACGGGAGAGCATATCCTCTAACTCAGCCTTCCACTGAACTCTTATTCTTTCTGTCTCCCGATCCAGTTCTGCGAACGTCTCGGCGATGATGATAATAGTTTTGAAAGCAGAGACATTGTCGCGGAATAGTGGAGAGGAACTTCTTTCATCTTTGATGATGAACATCTTGGGGTCGGAATGGGCTGGGGGACGTTATTTGTCTCTGAGGGCTTTTTCGAGCGAATCTATGTCTGGCCTAATATCCGGAAGAGTAACGCAATGTTTAGCTTCCAAATGTAGAAAATTCGAATAGAGACATACGTGAAGAGGTACACGCAAGGGAAGATGAAGTCAGCCTGAAACTTGGAAGCCCAGCATCCATGTCGATGTCTTGGTATATATGTTCGAACAGAGGGATATACCACCGGAGACGTGGGAAATTAGCTTGAGATGACCCATTGTCCACCCATAACACGAGGCAACAGACATCTGAGTCCTGCTGCATTGACTCGGATTATAGTTACCAGAATAAGGGTTCGTATTCGCCGCAAGTGATCTATTCGAGTTCGAGACCACTTGGGCACGTCATGCTGTCATTGGCACTGGCCCTGGTCTCCTCGAAGACGGTTGATATCGATCCAGCAAGGAAATCGTGGCCATGTTTCCGCCTGTACTAAGTCGTCAGTTCCAGATTCTGAGCTTTGGGTTACTATGGGGTGAGAGAGGGTGCTGTGAGGCCGATGAGCACGAACAATCATTGTAGAGATCAGAGGGAAGTCGGAGAACGTGGAATGAAGGTGATTTTACCGCATACAGGCTGCTATACGCACCAGAAGAGGTCACCCGAGTGCGCAATACCCATTTGTATCACGGATCGGGGAAGGTAGTCGGAGACTCGGAGAGGCTGAACCTCTATAGTGGGGTGAGATAACGATCCACGACTGTCTTGTTTGTTGTCTCGATGCGTCAACTCGGGGATCTGAGTAGGTTGTTCCAGCCTCGGTCAATAAGCTTGAACGGCAATCTTTACCATTCAACGATAGCAGGGCAATGTCGACCGGAAGTCCGGTCGACGATTGTCCGGTTCGAATATCTTGTGTGGGGTCGGCACCAACTATCGCACTTGGATACTTGAGTCGTTGCATGCCCGTTGATGCAGGTAGCAGAAATCGATTCCGGACAATCCACTCTTATCCCCAATTATTGCTTGGTCCGGGATGGAACATACCCTCATAAAAACACTTATTCAAATGATTCTCAGACCGGCATAAAAATGATCTAAAGGGTCGCATTACACAATTCTTGACAGCATATCCAGTTATCCATACAAGACTAGAGAGTACCGTTTCATGACTTTTTCTTTTCCAACTCATCTATCTCTTCTTGTGTCAAACCCTCTAGACGAACCAGCAGATAGTCAACCTGGAGGAAAAGCTTTGTCAGATAAACGAATTAAACCCGAATTCGCAGGATACTCACCTCTACTTCCTTGGTCAGTGGAATGATGTAATTCTCGTACAACTCGACCACCCCATCGACGTCAATCTTCGTTGTATTCCCGTTGGGAGACCCATCTGGGGCAAAGTCTTGCGCATATACCAGCGCTTTCTTGCGTAGTCTCTGTAAGAGCCTCCGCTCTACTTCAGGTTTCGTGATCAAGGCTTCAAGAGCCTCCCGGTTTGGCTTGATGATATGCGGAATGAAGGCCGCTGGATTATCTATGAACTTCGATTCGGAAACGAACTTCCCTGAGAAGCACATGAATGAGCTCAGTCTGGGACAACAAGGAGAAGACAGGACGAACCATAGTGAACCCTCTTGCTGATAGCTTGAAGAACCTCAAGATCTATAACGCCTGCACTGCCGTAATTTCCATCATCCTCATATTCGTCATCTCCTTGAATACCATTCGCACGTTTCTTGGTTGCAAGGTTGAGCGTCGCATGACGTGTGATGCGCGGTACGATTGAGCGTGTATAGAACGAAAGGATCGACGGATTTGCGTTGACGTTATTCGGATATAGGATTTTGGGGTACGGAATCGGTTTCAGAAGAGGTTTTGGGAGGTCAGAGATGGGTGTGAATGGGTATTCGTCGGGACTGGAAAAGGACCATTCCAAGTTAATGTTCGTCGCTTAGATCCCTCGCTCTGCGGTTTGAGACCCACCTTGTGTATCGTCTTGCTTTTGCTGTCGTGTGAACAACTCAGAAAACCATTCACTCAAACTAGAGTGAAACCCATACCATGGAATGTCTCGGTTTCTTTAAGGAACCATTCTAGCATGCTCCCCTCAAAGCCGAGGTCCTTTAACTCCTGGAAGGCTCCCTTTTGATATAACCTCGGATTATGGGCAAATTGAGCACGTTCAATGAGATCAAAGATAATGGTATCCTCCAGACGGGTCAAGATCCCTCTGATCGTGTCTAGATCTAGTGGATTTCCAGAGAGAGTGAAGTTGAACTGGTTGTGCGACATGTTTGGTGATAAGGTGCTTGCTCTGGCTTTGAACCTTCCCTGAATGTTTCTGATGGCACCAGCAGCAGTCGCAAGGGGATTATAAGAGAGTGGCAGTTCGATTGAGGCCGACAGGGTGAGTCCGTTAAGTACGAGGTTTACGAGCAAGTGAGCAGACGGAACAACATTCCAAACGAATATATACCGAACAGACAGAGGTGGTTCTTATGGGAAATCTTTCTGGTGCTGGCCGAGTCAGTGGCGGCCACTTTCTGGGATACGGTCAACTCGCATCAAGAAAAATACGGATTAGCAATTCAGAATGGAGTTTCTTTTCACACTGATCCTGATGAACATGTTCCATTCTGGAATAGAATACACACGATGCAGCAATCGTATTGGACGGAACGCCGGCAGGGCAGACAGAACACACAATAGATATTTCCATCGCCGAGTCATTTGCCTGTTGGCCATCACTGGCAGCGTCCGATGTCGTTCGGAATGATACATGGTATGATTCTCTGGCAGAGGCAATGCTGATTTTCGCCTGGAGCATCTGGCAGCATCAGATGGAAGTGGCTCCAATGGTTCTTCTCTTCGAAATGCTGGTCAACATGTCAACATGTTCGGTACTCTGAATACACCAACTTCAGGTAGATCCCCGAAGCCGTCTCTACTCCTGGCTATCCTACACCGAAATCCGGAAAAATGATGACATCAGAATACGTGCTAGACCAGAAGACGAGAAGCCTTCTCAAGTGTTTGAATGATTTCTTCGTTGAGCTCCTTGACAACATCCTAATCCACGCGCAAATCAGCAATCAAATTCGTATCACATCACTGTCTACTCTCACCGCTGCGTTCTTGATTTCTTTTGTCAAACCAACTCCGATACCTGCCCACACCACCAGTCTATCTGTCTCACCCTTGGCTGCGCTCTCGTCAAATCTCTTCAAACGTTCCTCAAGGCTCAATCCTTCTTTTTGATCATCTATGATTTTGTTTGCGACAGCTCGGCCATCGCACCCTTCTGGCCATCCCATGCTTTTGTTGACTTCATCAAAAGCCATGTTCCTCGTTGTCGCAGATAGATCCGCACTGACAATGACTCCTTTCTTCGCAGGGGACCATCCGCATTCGTGAGTGAACAGGAATCTCGTGCCCAGGACCACACCATCGGCTCCCATTGTCAATAAGGAAGCTATTTGTGCACCAGTTGCTATTCCACCCGCAGCAACAATGAGCGGTCCGTTAGGGATGGCAGTGAGAACTGCTTGCAAGAGGTCAATCAATGGTGGAGCCTCAGAGCCCCCATGACCACCGGATTCGATGCCTACAATAGCATAAGATTTGATTGATTCTGTAGGCCGACACCGGTACAGATAACACGGATACACACCTTGTACGACTAATGCATCGACTTTCCATTCGTTGGTCGCACGTAATGCGTCTGCAACAGAATTCACAATCACAAAAACGAGGGTCTTATGATCTCGGTTGGCTTCATATGCTCGAACCTTCCATTTATGAAACCTTGTTAAAATGAAGGCACACATTTAGAATCTCTGAGGTCATACCTGCGCGATATATTTCCCCCAGGTCGTCCCCAAAGGCAAACCATATAGCAGTTGGGTTTTGATCCAAAGCGGCCTGGATCCGTGGGTCATCCGAAGGTTTGTCCAGAACCCATCCAATGAACCCAACACCAATAGGAATGGGAGCGCCAGGGGCGATGTTTAACTTCGAGCGCGCATTGCTGAGCTTCTCTTTTACAGCTTCGGAAGAATCAAAGGCTGGATTGGAGTGTTAGGGGTCGGCCGGTTACCGAATGTGGGGCGTAGATAAGCTGGGATACTGTGCATACCTGTACCCAACAAACCAAATCCTCCTGCCTGAGAGACCGCGATTGCCATGTCAGCAATCCCTGGGATTGCCATCGGGGCGAGGAGTATCGGTGTCCTGATTTCTTTTGGAAACAATCGTCAGGATTCGCTATGAACTTTGATTGCATAGCAATGGATGTCATACTGAGGGCCTTGGTCAATCTTGTTACAATCGTCTTCATGATTGAGCTTGGTAGGGGGATGGAAGGGCCTGAAAACCACAACGACCCGAAGATGACGGTACTATCCAGACAGTGTGAGAGGATCCTTTCGACTCAGACCCCGTTTGATTTGGTTGAGTTGATGATCAGCGAGAACGAGAGAATGGATGGCATAAGCACCGGTCGTCCCATTAATAAATCAAGTAGCCCGAAGAAGATAGAGAAATGTAGCAATTGAAGCAAGCCAGTTTTCCATACTTCCTGTATGTATTAATCGTCTATTGACGCGAAATCTCGAAGTTACAATTGACCAAAGAGAACAGTAAACAGGGAGTACATGAGAGCCTGAGATCAAGGCAGACCATGGGCCAGATGCAGAGCGTCACATCAAGCGCTGAACAGACACTAGGTTAGGGTTCATATCGACTCTTATTCGTACCACCAGGATCCTGGATTGACACAGTGTCTCCTCATAAACCGCAGGAGTTGGAAGTAACCAAGTGCATTATTGAAAGGTACATACTGTAGGAGAAGAGATTCTTGATAGGGATGAGGTGTCTTCAGAAAGCGAGGGACGTACACACCATGGCACATTGCATCCCCCCTTACATAGGGGAATAGGAAAAAGACCCTGGATAGCGTTCAGGCGAGAGATGGTACCAGTCACCGATCCTAGTGCCTCCCTCGAACCATACAAGAGAATGGGCTTGAGGCTATTTCCTGAAGACCAAGTAGTAAGGAAGTCGTAGCGGCTTCAAAATCGTCCAGGGTGCAGATCCGATTTTATGTTTGCTCGCTCGAATTCCTTGCAGATATGAAGGCTAGAAGAGCGCATTGTCCTCCTCCGAATTTGGGAAGGATCGCTGGCAGCTGATATAACGCGAGCCAGGACAGATGTACCTGAGTCTGAGCCGACTGGGGGTCGCAGGCCAAATCCTTTCGTCTGGGGTAATTTCAGAGAAGAATCAAATCCATGGGGGTGTTAGTCTCCTTCGTCCTTGAGACAGTACGTCGCCGTACGGCTTGTGGCACCTAAAGCTGAAACTTCGAGACAAGCTTCAAGCTTCAGGTTGAATGCCCTGAATTGAAGGATGAACAACTCCGCATCTATCAGCCGAATAATAGAAATCACAGACGCAATTTTTACAAGAGAGTTTCTGAGCTGCATAAACCGAAAGAGCGTAAATCATACTGCTCTCTCGCGGACTGTCCCTGACTGAGGATTTCAAGGGCCCTCGTGAGCTCGCAATTTCATTGAGTAGGTATGTGTGCACATACATAGAACGATGAATAGACTGCGGAGCGGTCGCATTGCATGGTTTACATGATCGGTTTGCTTTCAAGGGTTGTCAGAGAATTACTTGCCGTCACAAGAGTGCTGGTGGAGACACGAACCCAACTCGCAGGGCCAGGCAGGTCGCCAGAGTCCCCGTCACCGCCGGCACCAGCGGGTGCAATTCGTCGACGAACCGCGCGCCTACTTCTAATCTTGGACGATTGATGCGCCCGATCCGCGATGAGATCTATCGGGATGTCAGTTGCCAATCTGAGCGCTGCACACCCAAAAATGTCCAATGACCGCAAACAAACACTACCACTTGTCCCGCCATTCTGGTTGGTTGACATTTCCACCCTCAACGTGAAGACCAATTGGTGATCATCAGACGGTCCTCAGAGGTGAAGAGTTTGGTTCCAGGTGGCCACGCGGGGTCCCTAAAGTGCCAGAAGCTCTACAGTTCCGATCAGAACCGAGCCATCATGATCAGGATTTCAATGCAATGCGCGAACTTGAGGCAATCCCTAACCTTTATGGGCACCCACAGGTTCTTTTTCACAATGATTGGTTTGAACGCAACAACGAATAGGAGATCCTCGCAGGTACTATGGATTTTCTGTGTGGATGTCGTGATCCAATTGGAGACAGTACCCACTCTCCGGATCGTTCGAAGTCCGAGAATAGGTTCGGAACACTCCCACAGAAAGTGCATAGGTCACTGATTTCGTATCGTCTCCTATTTAAATCCGCCCTTGGAATGTTGAGAAGGCCAGATCGCACTCCACTGCTTAGTGTGCATAGAACCCCTTAAAAAAACAGTTTGCTTCCAGAGTGTGGAGAACGTTTGCCTTGTTACAGCGATCTCAGGAAGGGGGTATAAGTCCTATGACCTTTGCAAGTTTCTCAGACGCACCTTGAATCGCACCTCCCTTCTGCACTTCCATCTGCCCATCCAACCATGGCCCCTCCCGTTGCCGTATACTCCGAGAATGAACTCGTCCCCGAGTCATTCACAAAATCCACCGCGATGAAAGTCGAGGCACAAGATTCTCAAGTCCTTGAAGATTATAATGGAAAGTACCAATTCGCACCAATCGAGGAGGCTCAAGTCTCCAGAGCCATGATCAAAAGGCGTGTATAGTCTCAATACATTCCCAACTTTTTTCCTCCGAACGCTCATTCGGAAGATCTGATCAGATACTTCAATACGATGTACGAAAGAGCCATTTCAGATGTAGTTATCATAGGCGCAGGTAGCGCAGGGTTATCCTGCGCCTACCATTTAGGCAAAACTCGCCCTGACCTGAAGATCACCATCATCGAAGCCAATGTTGCGCCGGGTGGCGGGGCCTGGCTGGGAGGACAGCTAATGACACCGATGGTGCTAACTCCTCCACTTCACCGCGCCCTTTGCATGCACTGACCCTTGCCCTCACGCAGGTGGTCCGCAAACCAGCTGATCAATTCCTGAAGGAGCTCGGTGTTCCTTTTGAGGACGAGGGTCCCTTCGTTGTTGTGAAGCATGCCGCACTCTTCACGTCGACCATTCTTTCGAAGGTGCTCCTGATGCCCAACGTGGTGCTCATGAATGCAACTGCGGTTGAAGATCTCATCATCCGAACGGACTTTGAGGGTCGCCAACGAATCGCGGGAGTTGTCACCAACTGGACACTGGTGGCACTCAACCACGATACCCAGTCGTGCATGGATCCCAATGTCATAACCGCGCCTGTCGTGATTTCTGCAACAGGGCATGATGGTCCGATGGTAAGTGTTGAATGCTTTGAATTGTTGGTCGGAGTACGGAAGGCTGACATGAACAGGGAGCGTTTTCTGCGAAACGACTCGTGAGCGCGGGTTTACTGAAGGAGCTGGGGAACATGAGGGGTCTAGACATGAATCGTTCCGAACCAGCGATCGTGAACGGAACCAGGGAGGTCGCACCTGGTTTGATTATGGCTGGTATGTCTTCTTTCTCTGCTCGAGTTGACGGAGAATAAACTCAGCGCGCTTCCAGGGATGGAACTCTCCGAGCACGATGGCGCAAACAGGGTACGTTCTTTGGACGGTGTTCAGTTTGAATCCACGAGCTTAGCGTCACTTGTTTAGATGGGTCCGACGTTCGGAGCAATGATGGGAAGTGGCCTGAAAGCTGCCCATGAAGCCATTCGTATCCTTGGTGCCTCCAAGATCATCAACGGTAAAGTGGTGGGATAAATCACGGGTTGTTGGTGGCACAAGCTAGCGTCGACGAGTATTGAATTGAAGAAGTCTTGAGCGCAGCCGAGTAAGTTCGGCGGAATTGTTAACATAGTAAAAACGCATGTTTGGTTTTAGACATCCAAATACAACAAAGTTACTCGTGAACGTCTTCTCCTTCGACCACGGTCTCACCATCTTCGGAGAACTTCACGTCATGTTTGTGGCCCACGGACTTCCCTATGTATTTGGTGTGGTCTAGCCAGAAATCAGCCAAGGGAATAGCTCGGAAGACACAAGTGGGAATACATACGACCATACGCAGCCAGTTGGCCATGGGAGTTATAAAAATCGACCCGGGTGTATGCCAGAGATTTCCCTGCACCACAGATAAGATATGAGAGATAGTATTTCGATAGGGTTCCACCTCGCGTACCTATCCCGACGATGCTGGCTTTGGCCGTAAGGAGATCTCCTACCTTGCCGCCTGGCTTGACGAAGGAGGTCCCGATATCAACAGAAACTCCGGTCATATATTGACCCTTGGTGGCAACTGCAAGAGAACCCAACGTGTCTGTGAGGCTCATGATTAGACCTCCGTGCACTGTCTTCGGGATATTCTCATGAACGTGGGGAGGTCATCAAAGGCAATAATCATACCCCAACTCGGTTGACTGGGAGAAGAAGCCAGCCGATTCAGAACGATAATCTTTCAGCGTGAGTTCGATGCGCACGATTGTATGATTCAACTTGGAGAGTCGCTTCTAGCAATCCTGGCTTGGCGCTGGTGATGTTCAGCTATACATAAAACCGGGATATTTCAGGGGTTTCGTCGAGGTCAACAAGTGAATGACCGACATTTGGGAAGCATTGATGATCATGCCCTGCAACATTGAGATAAGGTCAAAGTTCCATGCTACATCGTGAATGAAATAAATAACCTTACCCTTGTTATCCATGAAGGACTTCCAAACCTATTAATGAGCGTTACCCTGGTCAGCCGACAAAGACGGACGATATGGAAGTCAAAGTGACTTGCCCTGCGAGTAAAACGGAGGCAAGCCATGCGATTTCAGTAGATATCTTCTGCGCTCCTTTATCGATTGCAAAGCCGGTGAGTCGAAGGATGTCAAGGTTGACACTCTGTTGGAAGGCGCGTTTGTTCGTGGCGAGGTCGAACGCCGAACCAGCCCGAGACGCGACAATCGGTTCGGGCCGACAGTGCACGTGACCGTGTATTCAAGAGCGAGCTTTGATTGGCCGAGATGTCAGTACCAATGGGGAATCTCGGTGGTTTTGCCAGCGTTTAGCAACATCATCCCCTCAATTTTACGTCGATTCTCGTTGCGCAAAGACTCGTACACACAACGATGACCGGTCAGCCGATGGGTTCTGCGTTGTTTTTGCCGATTCGAGGACGTTGAACACTCCAGGTCCCCACGTGGAATGTGGGGTAAAAGGTCGAGGCCAGGTTGAACACTTTTCATTTCCAGGATTGATGAGAATCCAAGAAGATCGGCACGAATCGAGAGGAAATGGTAATCGTGGTAGAACCTCTGAAAAGCCTCTCGAACGCGGCCTCCACTGTATGAAATGGTAGATCCCACCGATGTGTCGGTACGTGAAGGTCAAGATGGGAACGGGATAGGTGATAGGGCGATACACTCTAGTGGAATGGAACCTCTGCTCACCAGCAGCCAATCAATGTCGGAGAATAGGGTGCTAAGAGAAGGGCGGAGAAGTGAGGAAGAGTGTCAACAGCTGTGTACCACGCGGTTCGGTGAGGTGCGATTGCTATTGGAAAATATCGTAGCGGCGCAGGAAGGCCAGAGGAATCTTCGAGAACGAGAATCAGCGGGTAGCCATTTTAGCTTTTGTTTTATTGACATAGACCCCCATCTGATATATATTGCAGAGTCAGCTGCCTCGAAAGAAGAAATAATTGAAGAGATTAGACGAGCCAGGGAGGGGATGATGGAAGAGATTCAATCCTTCTTTCGAGGTACGTCAAAGATGGATGGCGATGGAACTTTCTCTACTTAACACGGGCGGGTCGAATACGGTTTCGTAGAACTCAAGAAGGAAGCCGAGCAAAATCGGATGCGTCTCCTCGCCGCTATCCAGGACATCCGGGGTGGTCGTTCGGTATAGGATCTCTCGCTTTGTTCTAGTGCTTGATCAGTAATGAACAGGGACGAGGCCGAGTACGTCTGAAAACCTCGGGCCAACGGTTGCTCCAAAGAGTCGGGACCAGTCTCTGTAAATGTCGATCCTGTCCCGGTGATAACAATCATCTATATAAAATCGATGCGCTGGACAAGGCCGAGCGTAGACAGTGTATCGATACGAAGTTTCCTTGTGTATCCATCGATCTTGATTGGATGGTACTCTATTTGGTCGTCTGAGAGAACTCCCGCATCTCAGCTCATCATGGCGCATGCCCCTATTGAAATGACCGAATGGAAATGTCGTGGAATAGTACACGGGAAATGCATACAGGTATGAACACAATGCAGGAAGGATGCAAATACAGAAAGAAAAAAAAAACAAAGGGTATGAGACGAATGTCGAACAACCTCCTGCTCCCCCGAAGAAACCCATCAGGCGCGCCACCTCCGGGAATGGAGGGGATCGTGCTACATCGCGGAGATCGATGGCCTAGTTGATCTTCAGTAGCTCGACCTCGAATTTCAGAGTGGAATTTGGGGGAATGACTGGTGGGAATCCCCGAGCACCATATGCCTGAGAAAGTCGCGTCAGTGAGATGCAAAGCGCACAGCGGGTGCATTAGTACGGACGTAGTCTGGTGTCGCCGTGAGGACAGCCTTGGTACCGACAGATAGTTGTACGACACCTGGTAGCAACGAGAAGTTAGGGTAAAAGAATGCAGGGTATATCCGTTGTATTGAGCATACCCTCATCCCAGCCCTTGATCACCTTGCCGACACCAATCTCAGTCTCGAATGGAGCACCGCTAGAAAGGGGTAACTCAGCATGTCGAAGTGTGGAATATGGTATGAGTGATTACGGACCGATCTCTACTGGAGTCGAACTTCTTGCCGTCTAGTAGTGTGCCGACATAATGTATTGTGACCTTGTCTGGGAGAGGCAAGTGAATACGGATGGAGCATCCTCGCGATGTCGAAGCATACTTACCACCCTTCTTCGGGTAGGTCACACCATCACCACGGCTGAGGACTTCGACGGTGACACCCTTGGGACGCAGGAGAAAAGGATATCAGCGACGACTTGTGAGATTTGAGTAGACTGGTGGCCCACCATGGTAGACAGTAATGTTCCCTAGTAGTGGATTATGAAGCTAATCGAAGGGAGTGTGTAGAGCACAGTATGGCGTCTTGGGTGGGTACTTATAACAGGTTCGGAGGCGGAGTACGGATCTTGATCCGATCTAGCGTCACCCGGTCATAATGGGAGGCTCCTTCGATCTCTACTTGCCATACTTACTTGAGAGAGGGGGAGGCTAAATGTCTAGACCGTGTTATCGATGTCGATGGTCTCCGATAGACCTTTAGCTGTCTCCAGAAAAATCGCATCCCATTCGAGAGGTTTTCAAACTTTAGTAGGCACAAAATCCCTTGCGGATACCACAATCGATTTCGCTCGAATCCTAGAACCCTTCCTGGGCGTGAGTCCGTAAAGAAGTGTGTCACAACAAGATTTTAAGGATAAGCTCCATGCCACATTTGTGCATAATCTCTTCCATCGGGTCGCATTTACCACAAAAAGGCCCCCGCGATTTGCCCCGATCAGCCAGCGAGCAAGTGAAAACGAGCCCACCGCGCAAGGGAGATGGGCAGATGAACGCGTTGATTCCCCGCCAAAAGGACTTACATTGTCAAGAATACCCATGATAAGCGGATAAGGATGTGGTGGAGGTAAAGAGGATAAACCAGGACTCTGAATTAACATCGAACGAGCTGTGGTGTGGTTGCCGGAAGAAATGACGGACTTCTCCATCAGAGCGGTACGCGGAGTCGACAAAGAGTTCAGTAACCTTCCTGTCTGTCCGGAGAGAAAACGGAGGTGGTTCCAGAACACCATGGAGTGTTGAATTGCCCCCATCCACGTTGGTATTCCTAGTGACCACCGGCCATGACGCACCAATAACACGCGACCTCTGAGCGACTTTGCTAGGAATGGGTGATCGTCCTTAACGGAGACCTGAACCTGTGAGGTCACGAATTGAAAAGGTACCTCTACAACTGAACTGCCGGTAAGTGGAAATCGAGGTGCGAAACTCGTAAAAAGATTTGCAAAGTTTGTATGAATCAGAACCTACAAAAACCGCCACAAGGGTATGGCCGAGAGAAATGGAGGAGGCGTGCTGGCATCTGAGAACCCAAGGAGGCATCAGTAGCCTAGGCGCGGTCCCATCGATGTACACACACAGAGATAACCGCAAGTACCCCAAACCTTCGCGTGAAGGATACTAACCGGAAATGTCGCCACGATCACTCCAGGCCTGCTAGATCCAACATACAAGTCGCTCTGTACGTGGAAAAGACAGACCAAACCCATGGCGAATGAAGTCAGAGGGTACTTTCCACGTACAAAACAGCCGATGTTAGAACTGCAATCATAGATCACTATCTCAGGGAGATGAACATCAGATGAAAGGCCGGTTTGGTTGGCAGGGGGTTCACACCCTGGATATTTCCGCCGCCACTCGGATTTGGGATAGGGTCCTCTCGGGATTACCACCTCGAGTGCCTTGTGTTGGCAGTGCCTTTCCTTCATAATCCTAGGAGAGTACAGTCAACAGTGGTGACGATATACATTTCAAAACATACGGGCTGTGCAATATACCATCGATGAGACGCCCTTGGGGAATGGTGGGAACCCCAGCAACAGCGCGCTCCGAGAACAATTGAACACCCTTGCGAAAGGGAAGAAGAGCCAGTGCATGGGTCCTAGTTCCGGTTCCACTGTCCACAGGTGGAACGGGAACGTTCTGAGGTCCTCCTCGTTTTTACGGAATCAGCCCTGCATCCATCAGGGTGTCATGAAGGAGGGTGGTGGTTGTGGTTGGTAAACAAGCAAAAGGGATCTCTGCGTGCGTCTGAACCCAAGCCTCCATCTGCCACGTGGTTTCCCCGATCATCCTAAATCGTGGGACCGACTTTCCATTTCTATCATCTTCCCGTTCCCTGCCCTCCTGAGCCAGTAAGGGAGGAGGAAGTCATGCAGCAACCACATTGCAATGGAATCCCATCCTTCCGTAAGTTCCCTCAATTACATCGGATACATTTATTCTAGACAGATTGCGTTTTACAGTATCAGGCACTATCTAACGTGTTACCAAAATATCCTCAATGTGCTGGAGCTATATTCCAAACCTATAATGACCTCAGTCTAGGTGATACTCTCGAGCATTCATCGAGATACATTGAAAGTTAAGTGGACGGTTATACTAGCGCAACAATGGAGGGAACTCGAGGTCCTCGATCTTCCGTCCTGCTCAAGGGGAGGTTTTCGCGGCTATCGCCCCAATAGCGTAAGAGTTGTCATTTACTTACCGTGCCTCATTGATCAGAAGATTCTTTCTAGACGGACCTCCTGTATGTGGTTCCCTGTTCACTCACCGAGTCCTTATCTATCGAATGGTGCGTTAAACTCATAAAAATTCGAATCATTCCCCGTGTCGAGAGGAGAGAGCCATAACTGAGATCCGTCCTCGTCTCCACCACACAGGTTTCATAAAGCCTTTGAGGAACTTGGCAAACCCCCACAAATGTATTTAGCCATCAATACAGAAGACTCCTCAATCGTATATTACAAACTGAGCCCAGGAATAGTTAAACCACCAGTTTGAAAAGAAAATAACAAGATCGAAAAGGACAGACGAAAAACGACATCCCTCCCAGTCCCCCACATCATCTCTCCTCTCCTCTCCTCTCATTTCCATCAATCCTTCACCTCCACCCCTTTTGTAGGTCACCTCCCATTTCGAAAAGCACAGCGCCATGTTGCCGCAACGTTCTCTCGGAAATTCAAAATCAACCACAGAGCGAATACCGATCCACATCATCATTTCCTCCAACCAAACAGAATCCTGATTCCTGACCATGGCAGGCAGGAGTTTCCCTATTCCCCATCCCTTAGCTAGGCCTTCCCTTCCTTCCCTTACTCCTCTGACTTCTTTTCACATTTTTTTCTGGAACAACCCCCGGAGTTTGTACACGACATTGCATTGCACGATTACAGGCCAAGTCTAGAGCCCGATC
Organism: Meripilus lineatus; assembly: GCA_027627245.1. Lineage (NCBI taxonomy): Eukaryota > Fungi > Basidiomycota > Agaricomycetes > Polyporales > Meripilaceae > Meripilus > Meripilus lineatus. Next base: position 23,508 of record JANAWD010000024.1, on the reverse strand, counting down.
TATTAATCAGAAGAGTTGAAAGGCATCTTTACAGTGTGAATAAACCCCACTGCTTTCTCTCCCTCTTGTTGGATCGGTCTGACACTCTGAGTATACTCTCGTCCCACCTTTCTACCACGCGCACTCCGCACTTCCTGTTGATCCCACGAAACCTCCTGAGTGATGTCTTCTCCCGCGTCACTCGGACTCTTGATTAAGAGTGCGAAGAAGGCATCGTGAGTAAATTTAAATCTACTCTACTAGAGTCGAGAACGAGAGAGAACACAACAAAACGAAATTATCGCTACATATACACAAGTCACGAGTCCAAGGGGAGGAAAAGGGTAAAAACCCGGCGGATAGGAATGGAAAATGGAAGGAATAGACCCAAGAAACAGATCTCCTCGAGGCATAAAATCAAACCCCCACACTCCCCACACCGCGAACGCATTTTCTTCGTTCCTATACCAATCCTTTCAAATCTTCTCAATGAACGAAGCTCCCCTTTGCGCCTCCCCGATCACCTTCATCTTCCTTCAACAACAGGACACACACGGTCGCGACCAGAAATATGACGATGCTAGCATACACGGGGAACGAATTATTTACCATCAAGAGGCTTCCGCCCAAGATGGGTGCTACCATGCCACCTCTGGGAACGAGAGAGAAAAATTGATCGTGAGTGCGGGGCAACGTGAAAGGGGGTGAATCGATAAGGTGATATGGATGGGCACGTACATTCGGGAGAGAGCCGACGCAATCCCACAAGCAGTCCCTCGTACTGAAAATGAAACATCAATCGTTGGCAATAAGCAATAAACAGAATCAATACAGACCTTTTGTCCCAAAGATCTCAGGTGTCCATCTATATCGTACGTTGATCGTTGATCAGCATGCGGGACTTAGTCGTATCTACGTATCTCATAACCAACTCACCCATACAGCACGGCCCACATCGTCTATACAGTACGTATAAAGTAATGAGGAGAAAATCCAATTGAGTATCGCGGGAAGCCATCAACCAATAAGATAAGAGCCCACTCACCGTCGCACTCAACCCGATCCCAACCGTACTCGCCCTCACAGCCCAAGGATGCTCAACCATCACAAACATCAAACAAAACAACGCAGTCACAAACGTGCTCCCCGCAAGGGACCATCTTCGGCCGAGTCTTGTATCGACCATGTAAGCTCCGAGCTAAACGAGGAGGCAACGAAAGAAGTCAGGAAGGTACATCGTGCAAGGGACAGGAAGGGACATTGAGTGCACCAAGACAATACGGAATAGGGGAGAAAGAAGACAGGGAACGGGACTTACGATCGCGCCAGGACATCCCCCAACGGAATAAATCACGACATCCCAAAGGCTATCTGACAGGGTTTTGTGACCATGACCGTCCCCCGAGGTCGATCTTGCCTCAAGCAGTTTCGGTAAATAAACATTAAACATCGTATATGCTGTAAACGCAATGAATAATAATAAAAAACGAGCATCAATGAAATCGAAGGAACGACGTTAACGTTGCGTTGTGTTGGCGGATGATTGGTATTTCAGGGAGACCAAGACAACAGTGGAAATCAATCGGGGGGCAAGTGGAGTGGAATCGGAAATTATCAGTAATAAGTACGTATTCATGCAACACGAATGACGAAAAACACATACCTAGAGACATTGAACACCACACAGCCCAAACAAGCACTGTCGTTCGAAACCACTCTGGCGCAAGCACCATTGCAATCCTATCGAACCACGCCCAAAGTGGTTTGCGCAACCATCGTGGAAGCTTCCAATACAATTTGGATTTCGCCTCATAGAAAGACGACGCCGAGGATAAAGGCCTTCGAGACGGCGTCGGTCTTCGTTCTCGTTGATGTCGAGGAAGACGCTGTTGTTGAGGAGATGAAGTTCGTGACTGGGGACGTCTCGACGTGGATGAACGAGGCGAGTCTGCGTCTTGCGCCTCCACATCCTTGGAAAGCGAGGCTACTAGAACGTGAGAAACAAGACACGATGGATATAGTTAGCACAAACATTAAAAGAGGAAGTTAAACAACCACCAACCGGTAGAATGGTACGTCTTCTGCTCAACCTCTGCGGGAGGCCTCAGTCCATCACGACTCGTCTGCGGATTGAGCAGTCGGGGGACCTCAATAAGGCCATCCGCACCTCCAATAGGACCATCCTGTCCTGCGTCAAAGATGGTGATAGTCCCAGAGTTCAAAGTTCCTTCGGGGTCTTGTAATCCTCCGGCTCTCCCACCCCCACCTCCACCTGTACCCTCACTCTCCCCTCGCTCGACATCATTGACCCCATGACGTGCAAGAAAAGGCGCCCGACTATCATCCTCGTCTTCTGAAATACCTTCATTCACATCCTCCTGGTTCCGAGACGACTGATGGCGGGGACGATCATGAGGGTCAATAGGATGGTCTGACACGTCGTCTAACCCAAGGGCCAACTCCGAACCATTGAACTTTGAAATGAGCTGCAGGGACACGATGGCTTCTTCCGGTCGGCCTGCATGTACGAGATAGCGAGGAGACTCGTGTAATCGGAAGAAGACCATGCGCGCTAGAAACATCGACAAGGTCTAGCGTTTGTCAGAAGCAACATACACGGAGCATGATGAAAGGCCGCAGTGAATGAAAGAAAGAAAGAAAAGAAAAAAGGATCACAGAGAAAAGTGGTGAGGACGAAAAATGCCGTTAAGTGTGTATCAGAAACAGATAGACATGAGAATGGACGCACGATAATCCCCAACACGATAAGGAGGTACTTCCAACCCATATTCTCTGAACCCACATCACACGTCGCAGGCGCAGGCGGACATGAATGGCCAGGGATAACCAACAAACCCACCACAGCGGAAAGCACCGCGCCAAACGAGAAGAACACAGAGAGGGCGGTAACAAGGTACTGCTTGCCGTTAGGCATGTGTTCGAGAAGTAAAGTCCCGTCAGTGGGCATAGATCCCTATCAATCAGCAGACACTCAATCAGCATGGATGCTCGGAAGGCCACCATCTACGGGTAATTTGGACTTACGCCAACGGCACTACCCATAAGAAAGAAGGCGACGCACAACATCGGGAAGGTGTTCGCGAAAGATGCAAGAATGCCGAAAACGGAGGTTAAAAATAGGGTACCATTAAATGCCGTCGTTCTCCCCACTAGATCTGAACCTGGAATAAAAGGAGCCCAGAGGACGACCGGGTCAGGGAAGATGATAAGACCCTGGGGAAGTGAACACCTACAGGTCCCCCAGCCTATGGCACCGAACATCATGCCCGCAAACATAGAGGAAGAGAAGGAACCAACAAGCCGGTCGCTAACTGGGAAGGTAGGTCAGTTTCATGACGTCTTCGAGGTGAGACATGGGACAAAGGATGGCCATAACCTCATTAGTGTGTATGACTGAACGCCCAGCATACTAAAGCGCAACCCACTTCGCAAAGTATCTCATACAACGACCGCGGCCCTACTGTACATTGACATGGCTTCGCAACAATCGCTGGAGAAGGGGGCCGAGGTTCTTAGGAGAACACCGCGAATATAGCAGTAACCTCAAGCCAGCGCTGATGCACCAAATACGCGCTCGACAATGTGCATCCCAAGGTGTTTTCGTTGCAATGACAAGTGCTCACCATTGAAATGTTGCTGCACTCTAGGGATGATAATGGCAACTGCTTGTATCCACATCTGAATTCCTTGTTAAGGAGGTAGACATCCTGGGAGTGTGTGCTTACATTGTCTGCCAACCAGCCTTTAATCCGATTCCAGGGTCTATATTACAATCTATGGTAATACCGAAAGTCGCTAGAGAACTCACCAAACCCACAAAGAGATAATAATGTCCATTGATAACTACCTATATGAACATTGGGTTAGGAGTTGATTGGGAGCAGGCGACGGTCATAACTCACCCATGCCGATACGGTCTATAGTCCTGTCCAAGGGCGTTCTATGGTCTGAAGCGGCTGCATGCTCAGCAGGCAGGATATCTCCATCCTCTTCGAGATCAGCCCCATCGAAATAACTCATCCTCTCTGAAGATTCCCAGAAACCAGAAGCTCGTGGTGTGATGGAGGCCATTCCGCCATGTGGGGGCGGGCTACGCTTTTAACGGGATGTCGCAATCGTGAGCGCTGAAAAATCTGACACGGGTAAGTTTCGGAGAGGCGGTATCAGAGGGACGTGTTTGGGTATGGAATAGAAAGGTGTCCGTGTTGTCAGCAACGCAGTGCGGCACCAACGTGTTGCTGACTCAATATGGGCACGGCGTTCCCGTTAGAATGTCTGGTAAAATGAAATGTAGCGAGTAAGTTCAAGTTGTGATCATCGCAGAATGATTTGGGTGATGGACGTGTGGATAGATAAGAGAGCTCACCTTATTGAGGATGCAGGGAGTATGTCCGAGTATTGCGCATATACTCTGTCGTCCTGTCTGGGATGGTGGAGGTCGCCAAGGGGTGTCTCAGGCTGATCATGACGAGCGGCGTCGGTGTCATCAGCACCGCATATAGACAGGCGGTGGCAGAGGTCCCGATCGCGCAACGACTCGCCAATCCGACTCAACATCCAGCACGCCAAGAGATCCAAGGAGCACGAAAGTACTCATATATAACCCAGAGAGCGATCCTAACAAGGATCTTTTGGTCCCTCACCTCTCTCACATAGGATCTTGTCAATGAACTTTGTTCACTTGGGTCTACAGCACGCAACTTGCCTCGCTTCCGAGTCGATGTCTCTGGAGTATACTTTCAAGTGCGACCTTGTCTATAAACAACGTGCAGGGCACTGCAGACATAGGACTCCCATGACACAGCGAACAGTCATTCTGTAGTCGCTAGATGAGCAAATAACGCTACCCTCATCAAGGCAACTGCGATGCCGAAGGCTCATAAACTCATTCTGGAAATGGCTCTTACTTTTCTATTCGCTTTAGAGTGGTCACCCAGGCGGGTCGCAGACGGCAGATGTCGATGAGAAACGGCAAGATCATCCGACGTCGCCATACCCGCACCCTGTCCACGCCTCCTCGATGGCCCTGCCAGTGCTTGCCCTCGTCCCCACTTCGATCCTCCTGCGGTGATGGGGATCTTCAAGTCATCATAGGGCTCTCATGACCTTCCACAAGGCCCCGTCTACCTCCACATTGAGTGGATGATTTGGAGATGGTGCCGCTATTTATAGCACACGTATGATCGCACGTCCGGTGCCCCGGATGGTCTTCCCGGCGCTATGATCTCACCGCGCAGCTGCTGGTGCTGCTATGGGGTTATACTTAGCTTTATTTCCCGCTCTCATAAATAACCCTAGACTCCCTCAAACCCGCCTTCTTCTTTCCTTGACTTTATCGACGACTCTTGTTGTCTCTCCCTGCGAATACCCCTTGTTCATCCTCTCCAAATCCTTCAGGGTAAAGCTATGGAAGCTCCTAAGCCAGTTATCACTACAAATTCTCAACCCAAGGCGATTCAAATGAGTATGTCGTTATCCCGCACCGCACGATGATGTCGCCCTTTTCACACACCCTACCTCCTCGTTGACGTAGGTACGATGAACCCCCCATCGCGTCGCCCCCAGGAGGACCATGAATGCCAACACAAGTCAGGTCTTGCCTCCCGTCTAAGGGGTGGAGGAGCAGGCAAGGTACGGACGGGATCTCCTTCCCTCCTTCTTGTCAGATCGCTTACCCAATTCCTGCCTTCAGGATTGTTTCCTGGGTTTAATCGAATGCTTCATTTGCTTTGGTAAGCACCCTCTCATTCACGCTAGACTAACTGCGGTATCTAATTTACCCTTTATACTTCCAGAATGCTGCAAGGTTCGTGTCGTATCTCCACCTTTGCCACACCAGGTCCTCAGGCGATCCTTCCCACCTGGTGTACATAGGGATGCTGTGAATGTTGCGCAGACATCATCTGTAAGTCCCTCTCTTCAATTCATTTCGACTCTATCTCCTATCCCCGAGAGAAGGGGTTGCCCTCCTCTTCCTCCACGAAAACCCTTATCCCCCTGACGATTTATTGGCGTACCCTTTTCTCACTTACTTCTTTTTCACAGGTTGCCCCTGCGAGATGTGCTGTTGATGCACGACGAGACCGAAAGAACTATGACGTCCGGTGTACAACAAGGGACACCCTTCTCGTTCCATACACACACTCACACCCCGGAATGTTTTCCTTTGTAATCGTATCGTGTCTTTCCTCATCCGTATACATCACTATACATGCATTCTATCGATCATTCCTCATGCCTTGATTGTGTTCCTCCTGGCCCTGACTTCAGGTTGCATCTTAACTCATCCCGTCCCTCTGAGAGAAGGTTTAGGGTAATCCAAGGCCTTGAATCGGTCGAAATGAAGGTAATCCTGGAGCAACCGAACCGATCTCGGAGTTGATCCTAATGAATCATGGTCCCACTCTAACGCCGTACACCGAATAATGCATAAAAAAGTGGCATTTGGTATAATGCGAGTCGAGTATACTGTATGATACAAAGCGATTGACGGTACGTATGCAAGAAGATGTGTTAGGGATCAAGAGAGAAAAGGGAGAAAACATGTGATGACATTAGCGAAAAGAGGACATGAATGTCGAGGGAGCAACAAAGCAAAGCAAGTGAATTTCTGACGTAGTTCTTTCTATGTACACATAAACGGACCTTATAGCCCCCATCTCCAACTGTGGCTCCTTCTCTTGTAGGTTCAATTACACCAACTAACGCCCACAACTCAACAAAGATACAAGCAAATTCATCGCATACGTATCGCGTACGAGTTTAGCAATGAAAGAAAGACGGAATAGAAACGTTACAATGACTTAATAACTTAACGTCTCCCCGTCAATCCCAAACAACGAACTGATCGACGTCCTCTTAATCCCCCTCCTCAACGGACTCGGACTCGCCGACGCCCTCCTACCCTTCCTGGCCTTCGCCGTAGACGAATGCGCAAACAACGAAGGAGCAGGTGTAGCTCCATTAAACCCCGAACGACGCGCCGCGCGATCTCTAGAGGGACTAGCAGTCAAGATAGAATCATCACTTGGTGGATCTGAATCTGTAGAGACGGTTTCTGATATGCGTTTCATTGCGGGGGAGATGAGACGGCGGGGAGTGACGAGCCCGAGGAAGGGGAGGTCGTCTGAGGAGGGGAGTTCGGGAGGAGGTGGGGAGTATTTGGAGGGTGTTGCGAGCATGATCGAGTCATCTGTTTCAATTCCACCATCGTCAGTAAACGCTCTCATAGTTCATAGTTCATACCACTGAAAGGAGATGAGACGCAAACTCACCACTATTAGCAACAACAACCTCTCTCAATATTCTCAACGGCGACGACGACGTCAATGGATCCGAAGCCAAACTCGGTTCCTCACTTGTATTCGAACTCACGTTCTCCAGGCCGACGATATCAGAAGCCCTCTGCTTGCCCTTGCTCTTCTTAGTAGGCGTACTCGGCAACCTCTCAAACGTAGCTTCCATCCCGAGCAACCTCGTAGCGGATCTTGTCCTCCGAAGACTAACAGGTGGTCGAGGCGTTTCCGTCGGTCCCCTCCTCAGCTTCGTAGTAGTCAAAGTCAAAGTCCTGGTCCTAGAGGTGGTGGGGGTGGAAGGGGCGGGAGAGGAACTTCGAGGTTCGGGCATAGATTCGGTTCGTCTTCGGACAGATCGACGTAGTGGAAGTTCAACCGCATCCAAGAACACACCCTTGCGTTTCCTCGACCTGGGAATATCATCTTGAGGTGATGACTCTTCTTCTTCAGCGGGTGTATCCTGCTGTTTCTCTTTTTCCTTATCCTTGATTTCGAGTTTGGGGAATGGCTTGAGCTCAGGAAGAGCCTTAGTAGACTTCCCATCTCGACTGGAACCAACGAGAGTGGCCTTGTTCTCTTCCATACGAGAAACCGAAACCTTTGAAAACGAACCCGAACCCGAGCCCTTCTTCATCCCCTTCGCCGCTCTTGCCTTCGACATCCTAAGACCACTACCCACAGAAGATGACCGCCGTCTCATCAAAACGACCTCATCCTCATCAACCAAATCCATATCTATCGATCGCCGTTTACCCAAAATGCCCTGTCGCGTAGGTGTCACAGGAGCAGGAGCAGACTCCTTAGGCGAAACGGCACCACTTTGTTCAGAGGTGATATCGGCCATAAAATAGGGGGACCGGTTTTCCTTATTCGAGCTCGAAACCAACGTTGAAGTCGAGGATTGACTGAAAGTCTTCGCCTCCAACGACTTGCTAGACGTACTCGCTTTTGACGTCCTCGAGGACACAGATCCACCCGACATAAGTCGCAGAGAGAAACTTGGAATAGGAATCGGCGTAGAAGAAGACTCGATACTTTTCTTTGGTCTTCCTGGAATCGAGAGCTTCGTCATTGAAGTGATCCTTGACCTAGCAGGCGTTGGCGACTGAGGAGGCTCCAAAGCATCCGACCTTGACGGTGTACTCGGGGCAAAATGCCTAGAATGCATGAACACCTCCTTAGTGATTTCCTGAATCTCAGGCGAGAGACACATCGCAATATCCTCTTCATCCTCTGATTCCGGCGTCGTAGGTCGCGTGAGATGTTCCTCGACTTCATCGACCTCCATGGGATCCGAGATAGATTCTGACGCGTCGTGTTCTGTGATATCTTGAGTAGTAGTAGGGATAGGTGGAGCATTGATACGTTCCAAGCAGAAAGCGATGAGTTCGGGCATGTTGGCATCGTCCACGATCGCTTCGTATCCCGAAGCCTGCCAGAATTCCTGGAACGCCTCGAAGACTCCTTCGGGTTTAGTCGAAGAACCTGTGAACGCGGAATAAATGAGGGGAGCGAACACCTCGAGTACGTCTAGCGATTTGGGGAGTGTTCGGACGCCGAGGAGTAGTGTCTGGTACAGAGGAAGAATCTATCGTATGTCACGTTCAATCAGCACAGGGAACCTGAAAATAGAAGGTAGGAGTACTAACATTGAACGAGTAGTCGTCCTCGGATAAGACACCATACTCATCCGAGATCCATACCGAAACACCGTCCATGACCTTTTCAAACACGTCCCGTGAAATCCCCATCGAACACCCATCCACAATCCTCGTCAAACTCCTTATCAACCACATGCAAGGAACAGAATCATTATTGGGTGGAGGATAACTCCTCAACAACGCCTTCTCCACAAGGGTAAGTAAATCCTCTGGTGCTTGACGCGCATCGTCAATATCGAAATTCGATAGAAGGAGGTCTACAATTCGGATGAGTGTTGCAATGTGGCCACTCCTGTGGGATGAAATCGAAGAGGAAACTTGGTCGAGGACTGTGAAGGAGTCAATGCCCAAGTCGAGGGCCCTATTGATTGTCTGCTTGAGGACATTCTCCCATATATCGAGATCATGTCCGGACAAAGTCCACGAACAACCAACCCTACAGTACGAGAAACGCATCAGTCTCCTCATACTCATGCGTATACAGACACCAGAAACAAACCTGAAAGGCACACTCAAAAGAACAACCCCCACTTCCCACATCGCCCCTTCGTCCTCCCATACCTGCGCGAACCGACTCCATATCATCGGCTTCGCATCAACAGTCCACTCATATCGGTTCTTCCATTCCGCCCCCATCGCCCTTCCAAACGTCCAAAATGTCTCGAAATCCCCCGGTTCACACACCACAGCAATACTCGAACACAACTCCCCATACACTTCATGTATAGCATCCGCGCTATACCCTTTCCCCAATGTCGCTGTCTCCCTCGCAATCAAGAATTTCAGGAACCGTCCTGCTGCCTCGCCAAGAGCGGACTTCGGAATATATGCTTTGACGATTGTCCATAGTCTATGGATTAGGAAGAGTTTGAGAGCGGGTTTCATGCGAGAGTAGAGGGGTGCCTTGATTTTGGGCATGATTTTGGGTGGTTTTGGGGGAGCGTACAGGTCGGAAAGGGATGTGGAAGGAGGAGAAAGGTCCATGAGGTTGTCTTCGAACACTTCGGTGAGGACCTCGACAGCAAAATCGGCTACTTGAACAAGGGCTTCTTCGTCGCCGGATTCTATAGATTTATGTGTCAGTGTGGATGTTCTACCGTTGGAGGAATTAGGAACATACCCTTCGCTATGCGGACCTTGACCTTGATGAGCCGCGCAAAAATCTCCCGCAACTCCCACTGAGAAGTCAATCATTAGTTGATACTTTCGGTCGGGGCAGGGACAAGCAGAACAAACATACCGGAAGTTCTACCCCCCAATGCAACCTGAGAGCCCTCAAGCCCTCTTTCCACGCATCGACCAGCACCCCGACAATGAAATTGGAGCTCAACTCCTCCGGGGTCAACCACCTCACGTCCTCTACTTGAGGTGCCATATGGAACATCGATCTTATGACCCCAGTGATGGACTGATACTCCGTAGTCATCAACCCCGGATAACACGAAAACAAAGGCTCAACCAATAACTTCATATGGTCCCATTCCTTCGCCTCTTCCGTCGACTCATCCCTAAATACTCCTCCGCGCCCCTCCTCCCCATCCGCATCATCGTCGTTCGAAACATCGGGATCTGCTTTTCCGAGGTGCAGCAGTTGGACCAAGAGTTCCAAAGTGTCTTGACCCGAACTCTCGTTCTTCTTGCTCATAATCTTCATAACCGTCAACGCCTGTCTTAACGCATAATCCCGCTCATCAGGATCCTGCGAATACCCTAAGAGCCCAGAAATCGTCGCCGTTCCCGCACCCATATCCGTCACCGAAGAAATAATCCTCCATCCATCTGCAAGTCGCCTCCTCTCCTTTTCTTGAACAAGCGGGTCGCGAGGATCCTCCAGTTCATCCACTTGGGATTGATCGTCCTCAGGCCGGAGTTTGACTGGTGCTGGCTGGAGGTAAGCCCAAGTCATCGTTCGCCAAACGAGACACGACAGCCCCCGAATACTACTTTTCTTCTGCCTCATCGCAAGACTGAACAATGCAGCCAAGGCTCGAGCGACTTTTACAGTGTGGAAGACGGCACCACGGAGCAGGACGACTAGACTCGCAAGAACGGATAAAGCCCAGACAGGACCTTGGGGTGCGTATTGGACTTCACTGGCGGGTTGTTGGAGGGTGGTACGGAGGGTACGAACGAGTGCAGAGTCATCCGTGGGGAGGATGGTTCGTTTGGATGGGGTGCCGGGAGCAGGGCACAGTATATACTTCACGATGTAATCAGATATGTGAGTGTGCAGTTCGCATGTGGGGATGCGTGCTGAGCCGTAAGCGAACCCTCCTAGCGCGTGGCATGCGAGTGACCGTACGTGGATGGTGGTAGCCAGCAGGCATGCGAGGATAGAAGGGAGGATGGGGGTGAAGGCGGGGACGAACGTAAGTGGGTAAGCCACTGAGAGTGAATTGACTGCCTGCGTTGAATTCGAACTGTCAGCGAGGGGTCGAAATGGAAGCATGTTCACAATACCTTGAGAGCATCATTGGTGCAGCCTTTCTTTCCCTCTTTCCCCAGTTCACCGTCCAGTGCGCGTTGCAAAGAGCGGGCGATACGGTCACTCGCGGGTTCGAGGATGTGTTCAGGCAAACGTTGGACTTGGAGGAACCATATCGAGAGACTCCATGACTTGCGGCAGTTCGGTGTAGGTAGCGTTTCCGACAGAGGCATGGCGAGGATTTGGGTCAAAATGAAGCCCAATTCTCGATCTAGACGAAGAACAGTGATTCATGAACCAGATATCATTTATGAAAACGCGTGCACGTACCCGTGAACATCTGATAGAGTCCTGGAAGAACAGCTATGATACTGACGAATTTGATGACGGTTTGGGATGTCGTGCTTAAATCTCTCGCATATTTGACCTGTTCTTCAGTCATACCCTTTTTCTTTTTCTTCTTTGGGCTGTCCCTCGGCGACGGCAGACCTTTGTTGCAAGTCTCCCGCTCAGTCTCCTGTAGCGCCACAGAAGGTTCAACTTCGGGCTGGGGTTGCGTAGGAACGACAAGTTCAAGGGGATCTTCGAGTACGCGGGCCAGATCCCTTACGATGGCACCGACAAAGGCTTCCCTGTTCGCGCGTATGGGGCGGAACAAGGGCCAAGTGGAATCGACATTAGTCTTAGTACCAACACAGGCGCGAAGGCGCGCGGCGAGGATAGCGTAGGATTCGATTAGTTCGCGTAGAGGCGTGTCAGGAGCAATGATTCGTGATACTGGGTTTTCTAGGTAGTTGAGATCGATCATGGGGTCTTCAGGCTCGGGTGTCTCTTCTCTCTGTTCTTCCTCCACGATGGCAGGCAAGGCATGGTTGGTTTTCTTGAGGATGGACTTGGTAGGTGGCCTCTTGTGTACGCTGCGTACAAGCAGAGGGGCTTGAATGGGGGACAATGGGGAAGGTAGAGTGTGGACCTCGTTCTGTTCTGACCACACGACGCGCGAAGCAGGTTGGAAAGAGAATGAGAATGAGGATCTGTTTTCCTTTTCCTCTCTATGAGAGGTTCCAGGAGGAGTTGGCAAGCTCATCATGGCTGATGAGAAGGGGTCTGAGGAGTAGGCCATCGCGACCAATGTCCAGCAAAGGAGTGGATGAAGCCTGGTGGTCGGTTGGCCAAGGCCCTGATGCGAATGCGTGAAGCAGCCCGCATAATGCCATGTTTGTCCCTGTTGTCGTGTTCAGGCGCGTCACATTGTTTCTTTGGCTCTGCTTGCTCCTGTTGACGTGTTATTTGGCTACCACCCACGTGCAGACTCCATTAGACAACGTTCTCACTATTGATGTTTTCCGAGCCGGTGTGTACGTGTCGTCTGAATTGCCTGCGGTATTCATGCTTCTCTCCTGCGCAGAATAACCAGACGCTGTTTTGTGTGTAAGCATGACTCGAATGATGGTGAGTCGCGCTATTTTTACCAATAATTCTCACCTGTCGAGTTGGGGTTCAAGACTGGTCCAAGCGTCGTGCTAGAGTGTTGCAAGATACGTAACAGCCTCGCATACTATACCACCATTGTTGTACGCAATATCACCTTATATCACCTCCATATTGGATGGATGTAAGTTGGCCGCCATTCTGCACCATTTCGACTCGAGGGCGATCAACCGATCAAATGAACAAACCCCTCTGTTCATTTTGTTTACTGATGCATAAAGTGCTATCCCCGAGGCCGATATCAGAATTAGCCACCTCCTACAGTGGACCGCGCACGATCCGTATACGCGTACGCCTTTCCGCCTTCTCCACCTTGCTGACTAACCAGACATACGGCGAGCAAGACCTATACATCCTGTCCCACATTCATTTTCTTGCAAAGCCAATCGCAGTATTATCATGATGGGAGGAGCGTTCAGATACAACTTGAAACGATGGCAGTATTACTCTCAAGCTCTCAATGCATATGGTGGAAAGCATTCGGCAGACTGACGTCAAGTCTCATCACCTCAGATCGTAATGATGATTCAGCAACAAGCCTCAACCTCCGATTCGCATCTCCTGTATTGAATATTGATCCACGGAAGCCGCCTCGATTGAGTGACTGGGAGAGTCCTTTTGGGTCATGGATATTGTCGTTGCCACCTACGCCCTGACCGTGGTCAACTGGATCCCAGAATCAGGTATAAATACCCCTAGATGAGAATAAGCAAGCCATAGTTTTCGCATCCCATCCCTCATCCTCTACACTCATCACCCCCGAACCTCAACTCGCGAGATGGTCAAGGTCTTAGTTATTGGGTACGTTCCCCAAAATTGTACCCAACAATTACGCTGGTCTGACTGTATGATTGTAGTGCCACTGGGTTTGTCGGCCTCCCCGCTGCACAGGCCCTCGTTCGAGCAGGCCATATCGTATACGGCCTCACCCGCTCATCCGAGAAAGCCAAGCAACTTGCTGCAGAAGAAAGTAAATCCCATTTCTAACCGTTTTTAATCAGGCACAACAATACTCACCTCGATTATCTAGTCATCCCTATCGTCGGCGAAGTCGACAAGCCAGATCAATGGCTCCCTTCCCTCATCCCCACTCTCGACGTCTTCATCGACGCCGTAGGCGGAACAGCCAACATCAGCGTCATCTCTCCCGAACTTCTCCAAACCACCGCCGCACTCGCCCAGAAACTCAGACCAGCCGGCGCGCCCAAACTTTCATACATCTATACTTCCGGTACTTGGGTCCACGGTGAAAGTCGTACCGAAGTCGTCACAGATACTACACCTCTCACGAGACCCGTCGATATTGTCGCATGGCGTCCGGCACATGAACAACGTGTCAGGGAGAACGAGATCTTGAACGGAATTGTGATTAGACCTTCGTTGGTGTATGGAAGGTCTGGGAGTATCTCGGCGATATTCTTTAAAGGGGCAAGTGAAGGAAAGGTTTCGTGGTTTGGTACAACCCCCGGAGGAAGACTCGCGACAATCCACACAGACGACTTGGCGGAATTGTATCTATTGGCCGCGGAGAGTGCTCAAGTTCTCGGAGGAAAAGCCCTCATTGCGTCGAACGATAGTTCGGAAAGCATTGATGATTTCCTGCAGAAGTTGGTTCAGGTCAGTGGAGCGAAAGGGCCATATGAGTACGTTGAACCAACCAATGGTGAGTTTATATATCGTGCAGTTATACTATGAATTTCTGCTGATATTGATATGAACTTACTCAGTGTTCCATGCTGCGATTGGAACGACGGCTCTCATTCGACCATATCTTGCTCGCGCGTTACTCGGTTGGCGACCCAAGAAGCCTACTTTGATCGACGGGTTGGAGACCTACTACAACGCATGGAAAGCTACCCAGTGATGCTTGATGCTCCCGAGAGATGATCCTCTGTTCCGACGGTTTCAGGAATTCGGATGCGATTTCGTTGCGCCGATCCGGAAGAAAGCAGTGTTCTGTATGATGGGTGGGAATAGTTGGTGTTTTGATTATGTCTTGTCTTTCATTGCATTGTAACCGAGTACAGCCTTTATCTTCATGCTTGGATCTGGTGAGAAGCAACGTATGATAACCGAGTGAGTATTCACTATCAGCCGAGTTCAATCGTTCAAGCAAGAGGGCGGTATCACTCAAAGTTAGTCGGGGGAGAGAAGAGAGCAATGTGCATGTGCAAGGCGCTGTCTATCATATCAAGGACCACCTACGATAGATCCGACATCGAGAGATTATCTGGACTGCGGAACATTGGAAAGAGTGCACAACATCCAAATCGGATACTAGTACCCATTCCGGATCCGCTCCACAGCAAATCCCAGAATCTCCCACTCCAAATCAAAAGAGATTTGGACCAGGCACCTCCGCAGGGCGGTCATCTTAATCCGAAATGAGCACTACAGAAACCGAGAGCTGTGTGCGGTTTCAGTCTTGCACAGTCCCATGTCCTATTATCATCCTCTTATGTATACTCGACTCTGGAGCCGCAGCCGCTAGAGCATCCTCATTCAGTATAGCGGGAAAGCGGCTTCCTCTCTAGATTCATATCACAAGCTCAAGGGGGATTATCACCCTTGGCACATTTCCTTTCAGGTGAAAAAACCTTCTTTTGAATGTCGATCATCCATCATGATCCTGGAATCCTGGGATTACGGTATGGTGTTGTTTCTCATGATTCCATCTCTTTGAGCGTCGGTATCAGGTTAGCCGGTCATGTTCTATAGCTAGTAAAGTTGACCCGCCGGGCGCGCAGCTCCAGAGAAGCTCCAGATAGTTACTATCATTATATTATTACTGTATATGGTTCGCAGAGGTGAGAGGATCTCATGTCGATATACTCGTGGGCTTGGGAAGCCTTGGTTTCGATACTGCGCCGTATGAGTTATTATTGTAGCGGCAATAGGGGGAAGTAGAATGGACGGGAAGCTCGAAACCTGTGATGCCAATCATTGACGGTGGGTACAGGGGTATCATGGGGTCATAAGTGCGTCTGCAACAAGGCCAGCGACGGGTTGGTGATATTGCTATAGGCATAGAGATTTCAAATTTGCGTGAAGGGCGTACTCTTGAGGACAAGTAACGAGAACGTGCTATAGTCGACGTCGGTATTCAGAAACGGGGACCAACGTCAAGGTGCAGGAATACAGTACTTACAACTATAGAGGAGATGGCTTCTTCATTCCAAATTGCAAACTTCAGGTGATATTTGTTGTGTGCTGAAAATAGAACAGAATGATCGGAGAGGGTGTCCCTCCTCTCCAATCTTGTGATGCAGTGCGAAACATGCTGTGTGGGCAAATGATATCGAGGAGCAGATATCATCACAAGTGAGCCCGACAGTGGGAGTCGGATCTTTATCGTTTGGGCTCGGTTCTATATCATCAGATATAGATGCCCCGGGGCTGATGATGAGAGGAAGAGAACCAACTTACCCGCCCTCACGGAGCGCGCACCTGCCAGGGAGACGTCGGGGACGGTAGTTCAATCCGTCAACCGGTTGAAATTTGCCCAATAGAGTGTCATTCTACTTCATATACGACAGATCTTGAGGGAAAATGAAGGGTGACATTGAGGCGAAACTGACCATCCCTGAGAACAATCTGTCGAGATTGACAAGTTTGCCCTCTAAATGCGAGCCGAAACTCAATAGAGCGTAGGGTATGGCTTATCGCCAGAGAAAACTGGCTTTAGGTTCGGAACCTACGGCGCCACCGTACCTGAAACCATAAGGGGTTTTGAAAGATGACTGGAAGACATACAGGAGTGGCACTGACACAAGACTGGGTCCTGAGCGCTGAGCATACTTGTTCCTTGCATAACGATTCCCAATGGCTTCCGTTAGTAGTATACTCGAAGTGGAGTCAATTAGCTGCATTTTCTCTCCAAGTGTAGTCTAGACAAACGACCTGGATGAGAGACAAAGCGGTGTATAAACCGAGTCAAATTGCAAATTACCGTGTCTCGTGTCGAGGGTGCCGCTTGGCAATGGTAAATCGGAACAAAGTACACCCAAGACATTTTTCCGGGGAAGCATTGTAGGACCGCCCCGAAAACCCAGAACATTGCGACCAAAAGCGATTGGTCTACGAAGACTTCAAGTGAAGTTTGTGGATGAGACGATGAGGGATTGTCGTGCTCGTTTCTCCGAAGAGATCGAAGTGCTACGAATCGCGATGCGGCGGTGCCCGGTCTCCAGAATGGATAGATTGAGGTCCCAAGTTTTACCCTGACTCTTCCTCGCCGTCGATAGGATATCGTATAGGCCTTCGAAAGGGATGGAGGAGGAATACTGAAGGATCTGCCAGGCAGTGCATTGCAGCAGTACTTTATGCACCGGATTTGAAGGTTTCTTGTGCGATCGAGAGGAAGTCGAGGACGTTTTACCCTCGTCGGGTCTTGTTATTGGGCGCACTAAAACGAGGGGCACAGCCATAAAAGGGCGAAACTACGCCGAAAGAGGGAAAACGCGACCCACGTGATCGTAACCTGGTACCTGAGTCGTGGCGAGACTGCAACCACGCCATCAAAAATTGACCTCCATCTGGTGAATTTGGAGCAACACGATGCCTGTCAAAATAATTGACAGCGCTAACATAGACACAGCCATGGGGTTGGCGAAGACACTATATTCACCCACAGAAAATCTAGTCAACTCACTTTCGTCCTTTTCCCCTTCTCTTCCTCTCACCACCACCAACCAGCCTTCCTCTCTTCTTCCCCCATCCTCTCATCATCATTATCATGGATGAAAAAGCAGCACACCCACCATCTTACCCTCAAGGTGCACCCCCACCAATGCAGCCCCAAATGACTGGCGGTCAGTACCCACAAGGGGCACCTCCTCAGGGTTACTATCCTATGCAGACTCCTCAAGCAGGGATGCCAGGCTACCCACAGATGGCACCAATGCAGACCCCCATGGCCACAGGAGGTTATCCTGCTCAACCTCAAGTCGTTCCACAGCAAACCATCGTCCAAGTCCAACCCGACCTCGGTACTCAGTACCAACAACAACGTGAGTTGTCTTCACCCCCGATGACTAGACGCGTTTCTCTAACCCGAGATCCCCTTCTGCGACCAGTATTTGCCCGCTGCGCGCGGGGCGACCACGACGTTACTGTGCGTTACGGTCCCTGCGGTATCATCGCCGCTATTGTATTCTTCCCGATCGGTTTGATTTTCCTCTTGTACGTCGGCCGTTCCTTGTCTCGGCGCCCGCATTTTGACTGACACATTAATTAGCCTCGATGTCGAGAGGAAATGTGCTCGTTGTGGTGCCAACCTGGGATAGAGTCATACCCCTCATGTTGGTAGTGCTGTCGTCTGGTGGTTGGTGAACACTTTTCCAAAGCACGAAAACTATGTCTTTTGTTCTTCTTTTTTCCCTTGGAGTTTGGCTGTATTGGTATACCGTTGAGTGATGGTTGGTCAATATTTGAAATCCAACCTTGCACATTCCTTCTTCCATCTTTCACATACATATAACGTCTCCACATCTCTTTCCTCGCTCTTGCATGGTCTCTCCTATATATGCAGCTGTGCTCATTAAATGGATTCGGACTTAGAATTCCTCGCGATAAGGATTCCCATTGCACACTGCGGTTATTGTATTTACTCCTCCCTATACCTACCTGCATCCACTCGAAATTCAATGAGTGGCACAAATCGTACTATCGTACTAAACTTTCAAAGTTTTTGCAAAAGTGCGGAACGGGGAGCCTATCTCCCGCCTAGACTGGATTCGCAATTTGATCAAAGACATTTCGCTAGATATGAGCGTCCCCCGACGCCCCCGCATGGAAACATAACAATCAGCCGCTCGATCTAAGAATAAAATCTACGTTGAGTTGGCGCACACCGTGGAGCAGAATGTTGTCTTTGCCTAAGGTTCAATTATCTTGGGTTACATACGTGGACCAGGAAACGTCCACTGATCATGAATCGCCTGACCAAAGTAAACGGCCACAAGTATATGAAGCATCATGATACGAAGGTAATGAATACAATAATACAATCATCCTAGAACCAACACCTGACCTATCCGCAATCCACTGACACGTACACATGTCACAGACGAGTCGAAACCTGAGTCACCCGCCGCACAAAGTTCAAAATGAACCCGTTCGTCTCGTCAGGCGACTCATAACACGGAGCATGCCCCACTCCCTCCAATAACCTCACTTCCAAATTCTCCATATACTTCCTCGAAACCTCGATACACTTTTCCGCCTGCGAATGTAAGTCCTCCTTCCCTTGAATCAACAACGCAGGGACCCCTTTGATCTCCCTCTCCCATCGCTTCGTACTCTGTTTTCTATTCCACACAAGCATGCGCACTGCGGGTGGTTGCATCAAAAACCCTGCCATCCACTTGATCCTCGTTTCAAAGGGTAACCGTGTAGGGTCGACCATGCATGAATCAACGAATGCTGATGCGGCCTTGGCGAGAACGTTACCGTCCGATGATGTGAACGACGGGAAGTTCGCAATCATGAACGGATGCACGAATTGACTGTGCAGGGCATTTGTCAAAACAGGCCCCCCAGGTAGGATCACACCGGAGATATATCTGGCCCCATACGCGTCAACAACGTCGACTACGGCAAGAGCTGCCATGGAAGAATTTTCCCTTCATCATCAGCGCCATTCTACACAAAGTGGCGTCTTGGTTCTGAAAAAACTTACCTCCCAAGCTCCTATATGGTCATGAATCAACCCACGAAACCAAAACTTCGTCAGCCAAAAAAGAAACCAACGCCCACAATGCATGTTGATCCTTCTTACCATCCACATATAAATGGCTTCACAGCCCCAAAAGTCTCGCAGACTTTCTTGAAATCCTCTGCATGTCGGATCGATGCGTATGCCTCTGGATTCTCAGGATGCCCGCTCCGTCCATGACCCCGCAACTCGTACCTGATCATATACAAGTTCTCCAGCATCTTTGTGTCAGAGAACTGCTTCTCAAACACGAGTGCCGTACAGGCCAGCCCGTGAACGAAGATAACCGGTGGCTTCGTCGGGTTCCCGATTGCCTCTGCCCATATCTTGGTCCCATCATCCGAAGTAAGGTAATGTCCTTCTCCTGTCATTGCCAGTGGTTTCCGTATGATTATGGAGGTAAAAGTGCAACAGTGACCCTCGGAGGGAATTCGGTTTGCGGTATGGGGGTTGTAAATCAACCAGGTGGGGGGATCGAGCCACTCTGAAGGACCTAACGTTATCTATTTATACGAGACTCCAGCACGAGCGAGAAGTCCCCTCCCGCTCATTGCTCCCATTTATAATACAAGAACCGCTTATTATGCCCATGTTGGACACGGCTATCTTTGTGTGCGCCCTTCTACCCCCTTCCGACTCCTCCGAAGCCTTTGTAAGGCATACCTCCTGATCGTCCATTCGCACCCATGGGAACGTGGAGATTTCCTCGGCAGTCCTCTAGCTACTAGTCTCAAGTAATTCATTGATCTTCACGATATCCCGCGAGCGAGATTACTCGAGGTTGCTCAAGGGGGGTTGTTTCATACAACGGATCGCCCGCCATCAATCAAACTCCAATGCTCGCGCATCAAGGAGGCTTTGCATGTCTACGTCTTAATGCGGATCGGACTTACCCAAATTACCATATTATGCGCCCTTCTACCAGCAATGGAAGATCACCTTACATTAGTATTTGTATATTATAAATGTTGGCTCTAATGCGATGGGTTGGATGTCTATGTGCTTGTCTATGTCTATCGAAAGTTGAAGCAAAAGTGAATATCTTGTTGAAGAGAACGATAGCTACGGTAATGAGTGCGTTAACGTTTTCAATAAGGAGTGAGATATGTTCCGCATAAATGGTGGTTTGTATCATCGGAGGAGATACGTAGCTTGCATCAACTGTCGCGTACTTTACGAGGCTGATCGCTGTCTGGGTGTCATTATAGACCTCGTCGTCGATCAATTTCGGGGACGTATTTTATTTCGAGGGTGATTGGCCGGACGACTCAACCGACGTATTTTGACTATTTTGACTCTTCTCTTCGGGTGACGGAGGTTCCGGTGGAGGACCTCCAACGATCCCAACACCGCGCAGGAAGATGACAGCAAGGATACACGCTAGACAGAGGGGGGTGAAAAGTCAGATCACAGGCTATCCCTCGACCTCGAGATACCAGAAAAACTCACAGAAGAGACCAAGGCCGAGCACGGTCCACTGTGCAGCCCTATACGCCTTGAGTTGCGCCTCAGGGGGCGCATTGGACCCGACAGCATCAATTACGACACCGAGCTCTACAGACTGATTCCGGCGGACACGGTCAAATACGATTGTCGTAATCGAAAGACCAATTGCAGTCCCCAACTACACGTTGCACAATTTCAACAAAAAGGGTCCCACAGAAAGACCACAGCAAGCGTGCATACCTGAGCCATAGTCTGGAACAACCCGCCAGCTAAACTCTGTTCGTGCGGAAGCGCAAGCTTCGCAATGAAGAGGCTCCCACCCGCGAAGACGAAGTCTGCGCCAAGGACTGTGATGACGGAGGCTGGGAAACCGAAAGCCCAGTATGTGGTGTCTGGGTCAATGAGGGCAAATAGGAGACCCGCAATTCCGGTACAAAAGCATCCCAGGGCTGAGGGTGATGTCAGAGGGAGTTCTTTCATAGATGTGGTGGTAGCTCGGACTCACATATGAGGAATATCGCAGGAACCCTTCCAATGACGAGACCAATGATGACGTTGCATATGATCCCTGCAGGAATCATCGGTAACATCCTGATCATTGTCAGAACGGGGGTCAGCCGGTGATAACTCTGGTAGTATAACTAATTCGATGTGACTGTTAGGCTTCGTTTGAACCTGTAAAGGGAAAATGCAGCTCACAATTGCCCAGAACATCCAACTTTGGAAGGCACTCATGAGGCAAAGAACAATGCATTGCATCACTGCGAACTTCCCATTTCCGCGCCGCCAAAGAGATAGCTTCATCAGCGGCGGAGGTGTCCAGCGAGAATACGTATTGCGAGCTGATGGTCGTTCAAGGTACCATTGCCACAATATGAACAGGGCAAGGAAGAACACGCCGATGACCAACAAGGCGATGATATCTAGTTGACAGAGAAGATATGTCAGATAACAAATGCAATGTCCGAAAAAGACCGATTGCGTACATGGTGTACGCCATTGTTGAGGAGCAACTTCGCCATCACTCAACACGAATACGATAAGAACAAGTCCGGAGGTGACAAAGAAAGCTCCGAGCCAGTCCACGCGCTTGTCCAACTCCGTGGAGGGGTGATCCGGTTCCACGAAGACAAGTGCACCGGCAATGCACACAACTGCAAGAGCGGCAGTGACATAGAACATTGTCCGCCATGTTGTACTGCATTCGGAAAACATCAACAAAATTAGAGTTGAAAATCACGAAAGAGGCACATACGATGCAAATTGAGTGAGCAGACCTCCGATCGCAAATCCAACACCGCCACCCAAAGGCTGACTCGCAGAGAACGTGGCAAAAGCCAACGATCTCGCTTGGCCTGGAGGAAAGGCATGAGCTAGAATCCCGAGCTAATCGGAAGACAGACGATGACACAATGAGCTGTTTTTGCTGCTGGAGAGCGTTAAGATCCAAGATATAGGTTGGACATACCGAAGCGGGAATGGTAGTGGCCGCACCGATCCCCTGGAAACCTCTTAGAACACTGATAGTGAGGAGATCTGGGTTGAAAATCAACGCTTGCGGTGGATCGGGGAATGACTGGGGCGGTAAACTCACCATTGGCGAACCCGCCACCGAGCGCGAACGCGCCCTGGAATACACATCCCACGATGAATACCTTCCTCCTCCCATACAAATCCGCAAGTCGGCCAAAGAGAATGAGGAGGCAACCCTGGATGCGAGAAGTTCATGTTCGACAATGCACAACCTAACCCCAAAAATTTTGGTGAGAAAACTCACGGAGCTCAACGAGTACGCCGATATCAGCCACTGTAACTGGGCTTCCTGAATCCCAAGGTCCTCCCCAATGATCGGTAAGGATATCAAAACCGACGATAGAGTTACAGACTATTAAATTTGTGTGATGAGAAAAAAGGACATGAATAGAATGTTTTTCGTTGGGATTCCTGTTCTAAGAATACTCACCACAATGAGTCCCGCGAGAGTGCACACGCTTGTCAGTGCAATTCCCTTCCAGACGCCTGGAGACGTTCTCGCAACTTCATCCGAGGGTTCAACAACTTCGGTGACTGCCGGTTCATTGAGCACGACTTTCTCCTGAACCTTTTCGGAGGTGAGTTGCTGGTCCTCGACGTCGTGGCCTCCCATCTATCTGATAATCGTCGCCACCGACGTGAGCCAAGTCTCAGAAGTGTTAGAAGAAGAACGAAGAAGATGTGGTGAGAGGGAACGTGCAGGAGCCGGGGAGTTGTCGACAGGACTACGGTTCAATACATTACCGCGATGCGGGGGAAATAAATACTCATTCGACAATGAGTGCCTTGATCAGAGCTTACAAAGAGATTAGGCAGTATTTCAGAGAGCAGGAGGTGCCGCCGTGCCACGCAATGCCCCATAAAATATGAACCAGCGTACGATGGGCTCGCCATTGGACGAGAGGGCGGCCGATAGCTCGTAAGTCACTGAAGAGAGGGGCG
>JANAWD010000239.1:0-55039 GCA_027627245.1 Meripilus lineatus | reverse complement strand
CCGATGGTGATGGAGAGGGGAGCGATGCCGCCATGAAGGACAACTCTGATGGAGACGCGGAGTCTTCGACCGCTGCGCCCGGACCGAGTACAGGGGACGCAGCACCTACCGCGTCGACTTCCCAAGGAGACCACGAGCACGAACAGATTCGGCCTGACGAAGACGAAGGACCGTCTCAGGAAGAGGTTCGGAATTCTGTCAACGCTGCGCTCGGACCGGGTGTGAATGTCGATGACCTCTTGGATCATGAGATGGCAGAGGCATCAGAGGCGACGAGTTCTTCGGAGGAAGATAACACGGATACGGATAGCGAGATGGATTTCGTGGAGAATACGTGCAATGGTATTCAGGATATCATCATTACTGGAGAGGTAACTCTTCCGTTTCTTGCGCTCAATGTATGCGCTTACTTAGACTTTGTTTATTCACTCGCTGTAGACCCTTCCCCGCCACGGCGAAGCATGGCACCATTACCGCTTCTATGGTCGCGTTCGCCACTGGGACGGCCTCATCGCCCTCGTTCGCATCCCTACCGCCTTACCCGAGTTGGGTGTCGCGATCTTCAGAGGGTACGTCACTGGCAACAAGAACTTTGTCGGTTCTTGGCGAGCCTTCACGAGCAATGTGCACACAATCCCGCTGGAGGGTCCGTTTGTGATTAGTAAAGCGGCGTCGGAGACGTTCTCAAATTGAGTGGAGATTCCATTGACCAATTCTCAGAGATCCAAGATTCGGTCATCCGGAGGACACTAGATTGCTCGCACACACACCTACCCGACCCCTTTTCCCGCTCCATCTCATTTCGGACAACGGAGGTTTCATCCATTTCGATTCGGGGACTCAAGATAAACGCGAAGGTACGAGACATTTGAGTTTCCCTGTGGGATGCTTCAAGGTGATTGTGGCGTCGGCCCCCACCGCCGTCGTCTACCCCCCTCTCCCATTTTGTTTGGACAATTACCCTACGATACCAGTTACGCTACCCTATCGTGTCGTGACGACGGATTTCAACGCGGTCTCGTGTCTCGTGTCTCGTTCCTTGGCTCGTTCGGGATTCCATCATCTTTGCTATCCTATATCGTGTATGCGCCACCACCACTCGTTGACAAACGTGTTGTCCCGAAGTCTCGCGCCTGGTCTAACCCGAAGCTGTGGTGTTTCTGGTCCTTTGGTATGCTATCATATGCGTTTTTTGTGTTGTGCCTTTTTTGCTCGTTCCTCCGATTCCCGCTTCAGTCGTCGACCCCCTCGGTTCTTGTCCCGTTCCGTTTGTCCGTCTTGGTTTTCATTGTTGGCTCCGTTATTTCGTTTCTTCGTTGCCTCGACCTGCAGTTCTCGACCTTCGGTTTCATATCTCGTCGTTTTCTTGTTCCTGTGGCTTTGTTTTGCCAATTGACGTGTATCGCTGAACATTGTATGCGTGGTTTGAATTTTTTTTGCCCCTTCGTTTCGTATGTTTGTGGAGTGCTTTTGCAACTGGGACGCTCATGCGTGATTCATCTCTCTGTCTCTGTCTTCCCTTCTCTTGCATGCCAATCTTTGACTCACTACAGAACTTAATCGTTACCGCATGAGCATTTTGGTAGAATCTATCTCCGTTATATTCTTAATATCTTGTTTTCCTCTTTTGATACCGGTACCTCAATACCTTGATTCGATAGTTTTGGGCATGTGTGATACGTTACCTTTTTGTCCTTGTACCTGTACATGTAGAGACCTGACCTGTTTCCTTTTGAGTTCGTTCTGTTCTCGGGCGGCGTCGTCTTTCCGAAAATATGTGTGTACGCCGTACATGTTTCTATTACCCTCGTTGTTCTTCCATGCCATCCTTGTCAATTGTACACGCGCGCGAATGTATGCGCATATACGCGTCACCCTTATCATCTTGTCCCCACCCATCCTTCCCGCGTCGCCTTTTGCTATACTGTAATTCGCTTCCGTACCAGTTGTCAACTGATGACTTTGTTTTTGATTTTCCAAAACCAGCTTTGATATCGATAGTTGTCAATCAATCAAGTCAGGATGTATTTCTAGATTTTCTAGTGTGTTTCTGTGCCCCTCTTCTTTGAAGTTCTTCTTCGAATGGATCGTCCATTGACCATTTGCAACTGAATAATAACAGTGACCCTGAGTTGTACATGCATGCGGCGTGAATGATACTCGAGCACATTGGCAGGCTCGCGGTCTCACATAACCTCATCCACGTAGTAGTGTGATCAACGTCAATGCTTGTTATGACATATGGCAAAACAAGGAAGACAGACAGGGTACCCTAGAATCCCATACACGCAACACGCAGCAATTCAAGTTGACAAGTCAACGATCTCTTACGCAATTCCGAGTCCGTGTGTGCTGGGTTTCTCCTTGCCCACCGTGAATGCCAATGCTTACTCTTCGGCGCTCCGTGTACATTGGCATGCCATAAACGAAGAAGAATAAAACGAGAATACAGTACTGTCATATGCTTGTCATGTCATATAATCTATAATACAGTATACCTGGACACACAATACGGAGGTTTCGTACATGATGTACCCCCACGACCCTAGATGTTATAGGACGTTTTCTCCCACTGATGTTTGAATCCGCGCCCGGGTCCTAAGGTAGCTAGGCTGTGCCAATATCGATACAGATTCCAGAGAGGGGAAGGGGTGGAGTTTCAATGTACATCAATGTACGTTACCTGGAATGCCAATTTGCTTTCAGCTTGCTTTGGGTGTTTGACGTGGAATTTTTGGGCTGAAGCTTATCAGTTGGGTTGTTGCCTCACCACTGCCCCCGAGTGAAAGTCTTCCCAGACAGGGCGGGAGAGAGGTGAAATGGTATGGCGTGAAATATTATGAGCATGAGTAGGATGATGGTACGCATGGAAGGGATAGGGTTTGAAGCTCATTGGAGTGTATTGTAAGCAATCCAGATTCCACCCTTGCGTGTATGCAGTTGTGTGTGGTGCCTTCTCGTGGTCCGGTGCCGTGGGGTCGTTGGAACGTTTGAATGGGTGGTGGGAGGTAACCGTCAAGGTTGTTTATTATCCCATCCCATGCGCGTAATGTATCAATGTATATCCCCCACCCACACATCCCATCCTATCCCATTCTTATCCCACACGTAGAGATCTACTTTGAAAGTAAGTAACGGAGTGAGAAAGAAGAAGACTCTTTTCGGGTGTGAGGTTGAGTGCGTCCGACCAAGAGCCTTGTGGCACCGAATGAATTCAGTAGAGTTCGTGTGGGTACGAGAGATACGTCTTTGTTCCTCTGGGGAAACCACGGGAGTCATCGGGGCACGGCGTTCATGTTATCCGTTCCAACACCACCTCGCAATAAGATTCGATTGGATCGCGATTCCATGATCAAGTATGAGTATTCGGATCCTTGGATCTCCCATCTCCCCTCCCCCTGTTCATCTTTTCCCAAGTCTTGTGCACTGTGGGCGAACTTCTGACGTCTGGCGGAGGAGGAATAAGGATACGGGAATTATAATGGTGTATTGCGTGTGTGTGGCTTCTTCTTGATCCCCGTAACTATACCACTGTTGGTGTTATTCACTTTCCCCCGGATGAAAGCGTAACTTGGGAGCCCTTTCAAGTTCAAGAGCCGCTGTGACCGAGTTTGGGACGATCATCGGTGCTGCGACATATAGACCCATCTATAACCTGCATCCACGGAACAAACCTTCTCATTCAAGGTTCAATCTAAAGCTTGAGTTAGGAAGACAGAATTGGTGGGCTCACAGTACCATATCACATTTTCCCCCTCCATCCTTTCCCCTGTCCGCCCCGTTCAAGAAAATATCCATTTTGAAAACCTTTTTTTCTTCTTTGATATCTACTTGTTTTGCCTTGAAGCTGCCGGTTGGTTCCTGCCTGGAATCAAGTCACTTGCACCGCCGGTGGAACAACAATCAAGGGTCCAATCAAAAATCAATACAGTACATACAGAACGCTCCTGTTATCCTTCGGGAAGAGACCGAGATCAGATTCTGAGTTTCGAGAGGTATCGTAAGTGGTGGGTCTGCTCTTGTTACTTACGTGTACTCATTTCCAGGACTTACATATCCCCCCGCCACCCACCGCTGTGCCCCCACTTGTAATGCGTCGTGTCCCTTTCGAAGCCACTCGCAAGTGAAGGGGATTTGATCCATTGACGTGACAAACGAGAGATCCGGAAGCAATTAACGTCACTTCTCCATCAAATCACCCCATCTCCCACATAACCTACACTTTGTCGAACCCAGAAACCGAGACCGAGAGGCGCGTAAAATCAAAGAAATTAGAAAAAACAAAACAGAAGAAAACCAGAACGCAAAGCGGAGACGAGGAGAAAGAAAGGAAGAGGATGGGAGAAAAAGAATACCAGGCTCGGAAGCGTATGATCAAGATTTATGCAGGAAAGATATTCGATTCCTATTCTTGTAAACTCGTGGACAAGAGAGTGATCACCGTTTCGCCTGAATCGGGTCTGATACAAGCTGTCGAGCCTTACTCCCCACGAGACCTACAGGAAGAAGACTTCTCAGATCCAGACATTGTGGATTTGTCAAATCAAACGGTCCTACCTGGCTTCGTTGATGCCCATGTCCACTGTAAGGTCCCCTTCAGAAGAATCTAGGTAGGACCTGCTGACACACGCTCCGATTCTCCTTCCCCTCCCAAAGTCTTCCTTCATCCATACTCAGAAACATCGTGGAATGATCAACTCACCAGAGAAAGCTTGCCCGAACGCACGATCCGTGCTACTGTCCATGCCAGAAGGACTTTGTTGGCAGGATTCACCGCCGTACGGTCAGTCACCTCTCCCTCCCACTCGAACCGACAAGTCCCACAAGCCATTCCAGCTTCTGAAGATTGATTGATTCGAATAGGGACCTCGGAACGGAGGGGGCAGAGGATGCCGATCTCGCTTTACGCAGCTGCCTATCTGGCCCGAACCCCATAATTCCTGGGCCACGGTATTTTTGCGCGAACCGAGCGATCGTCGCTACAGGCTCTTATGGTGCGTTTATCATGGTTCATGGTTAGCACGGCAATGCCATGCAGACGCTGTCGAACAACCTTTCGCTGATGGGGAGAGTCTCGATCTGTGATCGAAATATGTTAGGTCCGAGGAATCCGTTGTACCCAAACAGAAGCGGCGTCGAAGGCATCATGGCGCTGAGATCGCCGACGGAGTGGACGCTTGTGTGAAAGCCGTGCGCAGACAGATTGGGGCTGGCGCAGATTGGGTCAAGGTGGGTGCAGGCTCCTCTTGACGCTTCGAAACCGCAGTGGCGGGAATAGAGGATTTGACACCACTTGTAATGTCTGCTTTAGGTATATGCAGGTAATGTTCGCCGTTGGACCCTATAAGACGGCGAATTGACGAACTTGACGAGCCAGATTATCGTTTCCGACCTTCGATGGCAGATGTTGCACCTCTTCTCGCGAACGAACGAATCGAGACCTTCACGAAACAGGAGCTCAACGCGATGATTGAAACTGCCCATGGCTTGAAGGTCAAAGTGGCGGCGCATTGTACTGGTCTCCGTTGCCTGGATCTTCTAAAAGGGACCGGCGGACTTGAGCGTGTGGATTCCGTGGAGCATGCGCACGCCCTGAGTAATGCGATGGTCGCGTCGAAGGAGGTGGAGACAGGGATACAAGAAGGGCATGAGCGCACAGTTGGACGCGTATCCACATGGGTTCCCACATTGTCGGTTTACTATACATTGGGAACTGACACGACGGCTTGGGCACAGGCTGCAAAATCATTCCAAGGGGTGCTAAAAATGGGAGATATTCCATTCAACATTGCCTGCGGAGGTGATACGGGGGTCTTTGCTCATGGTGATAACGCTTTGGAAATGAAATTGATGGTCCGTCTGGGAGCAGACTGGAGGAAGGTGTTGAGTTGGGGAACCCGTGGCGGGTGGGAATGCATCCGAAGCTTGCGGTGGGAAGGGGAAGAGGGGGAAGAGAGGCTCGCGAAGGTTGAAGAGATGGGCGAAGATGCAAGGATCGTGGGCGATAATGAGGTACCGTTTGGCGCAATCAGGAAAGGTTTCGCGGCGGATTTAATTGCAACAACTGGCGATCTGGAGGCAGATTTTGAAGGAGCAGTGGACAAGGGAAGCATCTCCTTCGTGATGAAGGGAGGAAGGCTGTACAAGCTAAACGGAGCAGAGCTGGTCAACTAGCGACGGACCCGTCCGGTCCATAATTGTTGGAATCACCTCATATGTTTCAGAGGGTGAGAGCTGTTCCCTGCTCATACATTCGGCGAAGTTCACGAACAGGTCATTTTCCCTCGTGTGGTTTAGGGTTACACATAATATTATGCAAGGTAATTGTGGCTTCGCGGCGTTGGGAGCATCTACAAAAGTTGTTCGTTTTGCCCTGCACATTGTTGTGAGGTAGCCAGTAAAGATGTGTCTGGTATTAAATTGGTCGGTGTTGAATGGCAAGATGGACGTCTTGGTGGGATTTGGAAGTGATCGGGGCCTCTGAGGTCCCATCAGATGGGCATGAGGTAAGCATTCCCACGCCTTATTATGAGACAAAAACTTCTCAACCTGCGCCTCGTCGTCGTCAGTTTCGACCACCACCTTCAAACCAATCCTTTACTAGCTTCGGCTTCCCACTCCTTTCGTAGACAACACTGCCTGTTTCTCCCGTTTCAGAGTGGAGCTGTGAACATCAATATCTACCCGCTCAAAAAACCTCCAATTTCGACGCGCGAGTGACAGATTGATCTGCAAGGCATCCCACCCTACCAACATATCCGGGTTAGTTGTTTGCTGGCAATGGAAACAGTGCCTCCAAAGGTACGCATCGCGTGAACACACTTCTATCCCACGTACCATGTCAAGGCACGGTGCACTTTTTCAATGTCCGTGTCTGTTACGGTCGTGGAACACTAATCCAGTTCGTTCTACCGCCGCACGGCTTCGTCATGACGTCGGGTGGATACCGGGGAGTTCGAGTTTGGGAAGTCTCTGTAGAGTTGAGTGCAGTCACTGTCCTTCTGGACAAACATTACGACTATACTCGTAGTTCGGGGACAAACAAATTTTGTCACTACCAGGCGATGAAGCTTCTTCGACTCTTTTCTGATACGTACGCCGTTGTCTACCTTACTGTATTCCTTCTCAATTCTTGTACCAGCCAATCAATCAAATGTTTGCTTCTCAACACAAAAACGCAGTGACATGTCGCAGCACGGTATTCACCTGACGCCTGTGGCCATGCCCGTCAACTACTCATTGTCCCGAGAAGGGCACCCTCGATGTGTGAGAGTCCGCTCTGATTCAGGGGCAACTGCGTTTCCCCCTTGCCCATGGTGGAACCCGCAATACACTTTACATCAGGTCCTTCACTTTTATGACGAGAAATACGGTTCTGCTGGGGAGCACAAGGTTGGGTGAGCTCTCACACTGGCAATAGCATGATGGCCGACTCACGGCAGCGTACTTCTAGTGCCATGAACACTGTTGGTTATAGGGCTCTTTGGATGTGTAGACTCACCCCAAGTCGCACGCTGTCCGACCCCAGTTTATTTCCGATAGAGGGGATATTGATTAAAGCCCAGACTACTATCCTCCTTCGAGCGGTACCGTCCCATGCAGGCTCGCTTATTGTACCTCGAGCTTCTCGTAGGTACGTCGTAGGGTCCTCGCTTCTGGATAGTCTTCGCCGTCTTGTGCCAGGCTCCTTTATCGCGCCAAATATCTACAAACTCAATGCTCCCACTCAAACGGCCTGGTTAGTCTGTCTGGCCGTCTTTCTAGGCGTGGCGCAGGGTTACCAATTCATCTATCTATGTCGCCTGTAATCTGTCTATCTCGTGAACGTTTGCCACCGTTCCATACCTCGCCGTCCTCTTGAATCGCCGACGACCTCCCTTTGCCCTTTCCCCAACAGGTGCTTCACGATACCTGCATGTGCCCAGTTTCCACGACATCCATTTGGAACCCGTACTGTCATATCAATTTGAATACACCCGAACCCGACGCTGCCGAAAGCGCCATGCTCGTTCTGCAACAATGATGACTACCTGCTCTCTGGTTCGTATAGCCCCCCACAACTCCCTTTTCTGGCAACGAGGTTCCATTTTCGGTGCATGCACAGGAACCAGATCTTGTTCGCCTCAGGCAATCCCAACCCAGATGCTTTGTAAAGGGCAACGGTTTGAGCGGACTCTATCATACGAAATACGAAATACATCGTGATCGCTCAGAGGGAACCTCATGGTGGCGGTCGAGCATGACGTTGTCCCCCTTCGTTGCGAATTTTCCTACCCAAAATGCTGATAAATTTGAATTGGATCGGGGTGTAAGTCAAGCTATTTAGCTCGGGTATTCCCCGAACTGAGTCCATTGTACGGCATTATAGGCACTATCTATTCGATCACTCCGACATCGCCAAAATCACACACTCCGCTCACCTTGTGATCAGTCACCCTCACGAACGAGGCATGTCCTCGACCTTGCGACAATCCGTGTTTTCGTGGTATAGCGTGCGCATTTGAATTATATATCCCAAGGAAACGGATCTTGAGGACTTAGGATCGTCCCCACTTTGCTGGTCACCCTCTCTGAGTACACGTCTCCATTGTTCATCTACATTCCTCCTGCTCGGTTCCTGCAATCTGCCGACAGTCTACTGACCCCGGTGACCATATAACGGTCCCAGTTCTCCTTTGAAGGTTGTGGAAGTACCCTTGCGGAACGCCTATGGCTGTCTCCACACTTATACACCCTTGTCTGTACGGCCGGAAGCGACCGCGTATAGCAGGATAGTTATGGGTTAAAGTTTAGTACGCCTTTCTGTTCCGTTGCACTCGGGGATGTGACGAAAGATTCGCTCGTCTAGCGATGCCAACATGAGGATTTCTGCAACAACAGTACTTACTGCTACCGTGCAAGATACACTACGGTTAGTTGGTATACGATCAGGGTGCACTCGAACCTTGTGACAGGTTCCTTTTAGGTCGATCGTGAGACGTTGGAACTCAGCTCATCAGCTCGACCAGAGCCGAGCCTATATGTGTGATGGCCCTCGTTCCGAACCCAAGCAAAGTCTCCAGGAGGGGCACATAACAAAACTTCCGTTTTTGGTTTAGAGAACCGAGAATATGTTTAACGAGCACCAAATCGAGCTAGGATGTAAATGGCCCTGGCGAGTTTCTACCTTATTCTTTACTTGTCCATGTCGAGAACCCTGACACGTCTTCACACAAGTGTCCTAGAAACCTGAACACACATGACATTGAGAAAAACACCGAATTCTACGTGGAAAGTGAATGAGACTATTCTCTTGTTTCATCAGATGTTCTCAAAGCTCATATCTGATAATGATAAGGGCAGTGAACAGTCGGTAGGGAGCGGCTACGACAACCCCAAAAGAATCGGTGGCACTATTTGTACCTGGGAAGCTTGGTACGCATCTTGGGGTCGTTGAACCGTAATCAACCTTTGTGAGCAAGCTGGATCGTCGTTCCGAGCTCATCAAGGTTCTTCCAGTACGCCTGCCATTTTGGGATTGAGCTTTGTGGCGGCCATGTGGCGATGGTGAATATTCCACCTCGCCTGATCGGCGCCACGACATCCTCAACTTTTGAATCAACGCCCATTCATGTGTTGCATTGCTTGCATTATTGTACGACATCATCGTTAACCGACTATTAATTTAATATGTTGAGTGTTCCTAATCTCGGCTTCCTCTATTCAGCTTTGTATGCACCAACTGAAACCGATCCCATCAGGTACCGTTCTTCAAATACTAAAAATACGGACCATGAGGCCGAACGTCCGCACAATTCCAAGGGCTCTATCCTAGGCTATTGGCATGAATTGATTCCGGGCTCTGGTGTAGAACATCTCGAGCTGATGGGCGGAGAACATGTGGTGCTCTTGTTCGGATAGAAGACGAGTCTATCCTCCTATTGGCGACTACACTGTCACCAAGGTGACATTGGTTCGACGCTCAATGTGGAGGAAAGGGTTGTGTGTGGGTATACGACTGCGGGACCAAACCATATGACAATTGGCAAGCGTGGAGCGTAGTTAACGAGGCTTCCCAACGGCGGAGCATTGTCGCTCAAGTAGGATATCTATTGCCAAGGTATCGTGTAAACATCGCTCTGATACATTGAAACTAATAGAGAAAGAATACTGTGTCTTATTTGGTGCTTTGATACTCTGCATATCTTTTCATGATGTCGGGCAACCTGTGGGCGGAGACTCCTTTTGTCCGCGATAACACGAAGACGAAGATATTCGACCTGTCCTGTGGCGAATCTGTTTCAACTTGAAGAGCAAGGACTCCCTGCGCCCTATTCATCATTCAGATGTTATGTGGTTGACTACGACCACGCTGTGTCTCAGATATGACATATCCTACGTCTCGTATCATATACCCTGGATCATCTCCTAACCCACCTTAGGTATCCAAGAACCCTTTTGTTAGGGGTCTGGGACATCATCGAGGTAAGTGAGAACGCTGATACGTGCCCAAAGTGTCGTGATTTCGGAGCATACCTAGAAATCTGGGTGGCGCGTCCAAGTCTGATACGTACATGACAACGTTGGTAAGGCTATAGGCGATGTGATCCTAGGGTGCTGAAGCCAAGTCAGAATAACCTCGAGTCGCAGCAAGATAACCCAGGGCGCACGGTTCAATTGAAGGAGCATTGTGTACGCCGTTGATAGGCTGTAGGATTAGGGTGGTCTTGGGTGGTCTTCCAATGCAACGAGGGGCCTCTAAATGCTCGGAGGATATAGATACCGTGCACTATATTTATTATCGACGGTGCTTGAGAGTTTGCGAGAGGTGTGAAGATATACGTACAGACTGCTGTCCGGTCCCCGGAAGTTGTTCAGACCTCGGGCTTTCAAAGTCGGGCGTTCCGATGAGGCGGAGACTGGTTCTCGGCATCGATTGTAATTGGCCAGTAAATATCCGAAGACAATAGACAGTCAACATCGTCCCTTTTACGATCCCACCACATTCCTCGCAGATCGTGTTACAGAGAGTACTTTGTGTGAAGCATTCAGCCCTTTGGACGGGCGTTGATGAATAGATGGTTCACCCTGAAAATCATGCGGAAGCCGAATAACATGACAGTTGAGTGATGGCTAACGCGAGGATGTCCAAGTTCCCAAACGCTTATTGAAATGATGAGAGCGGAGCGACGAGGGTCCGACCTCCTTTGCATCCAACAATACGTTGATCCTTGCGTATCCTTCGGGGAAGTGTAAAGGCCGTGTAAGGGCTCTTGCGATATTCCCTGGGTGTTATGAGGCAAGCTGTGTTTGGGTGGATGTTGCTGAATCAGCTAAAGCTCTGAAAGAGCGAGGATCTAGATGTCCACCGTCATTTACCGCCTACTGCCACTCCTCTCTTTCTTGCCTCTCACCATACCAATGACTAGACATGGCTCCTAAGCATGCGGACAAAGACAGGGCTCCAGGCGAGCAGAAGCAGAGGAAGCGGCCTGGCAGAGTACCGGTTTCCTGTGCTGAATGTCGAAGGTACGTTCTACTTGTCATGACACACCTCCCGAGTCCACTGCGTCTTATACAGGCATGAATGATACCCCAGNNNCAAGCTGTCGCTGCGATCGTAAGGTATCTATCCTTACATGCATTGTTCTCTTCTGCTCCTATATCATCGGAACTCTTAATTCCCGACACGCTGCCAAATAGATTCCTTGCGAAACCTGCGTGAAGCGGGGTTGCGCCGCCATTTGCCCTGAAGGCATGTATCCCGTTCAAGTTTTCTGCGCTGTTTTGCTCGTCTTCTAATGGCCGCCCTTCAATTTGGTTTGATATAACGCGAACAGGATCGCTCACAACTGGCAAAGGAAGTCGGTGAGAACTGCCTCCTCCAATCTATTTTTCGTATGATTTTCCGAGCGCTGTTCTGAGCGCGCCCTATGTCAGTCTTGCTATCGCGGATGCGGAAGAATTGCACAGGAAAATAGAGCGTCTCAGGAACCGAGTCACCTCTCTTGAGGATGCTCTAAGAGTCTTGCAGGCTGCTGTTACAGACGACCCTCATCCTCTTCTTGCGGACGACATGGTTGAAGACAAAACAAACTCGAATCAGGGGAGAAGAACATCACCGTTGAATGGGACGCATATTGCTAGAGATGAAGAGGAGTTTTTGGACGCATTCGGTGTGTTTTGAATGAGTTGCTTAAGATCTGCATTGGAGCTTGTTGACATGTCGGCATAGGTACTCTGACATTGGGTCTGAGGGGTGAATCACGCTTTTTTGGACAGACTGCGAGATCAGAGGTACGCTATCCTCAAATCTCAGCATATAGCCAGAATACTGACTCCCTGGAATAATGAAGTACCTGATTCATGTGCGTTCTTAATTCATTTCTATGGAAAGTCTTCGAATTTTGACTCTCTGCATAACAGGCGCAGGAGTACCCCCCATATTGTGACGGAGAGACATTCCCACATCTCAGTTCAGACATCGTAGATGCTGCGTGCATGTCTCTTGACGTTCCAATGGACATGAATAACAACGTTGAGATTCGAAGGAAGGTAATTGCTCTATTGCCTACGCTCTCCCGCGCTTGTCGGCTTTGTGAAATCTTCCTGGAGTTTGGAGAATACCTGTACGCATTGCATCCCTTTGTCGAATGCTGTGTGTTCACACCCTAAGATCAGTTGGTGCCCGCTGCCCCGAAATCAACTGTTCGATGAGATTCTGGGGGTTATCTACCGCTCGTCTCCGTAAGTCAGAAATTGATCGGAAATCCATAAGTGAACTTATACTCATGATTTTGATTTCAGTATGGAAGACTGCAGTCTCATTTCGACACATGCCTGGGCCTTGCTCTTCATGGTTTTCTCACTTGCTTCGCTCTTCGACATGGATTCACCATCCTATGCGGTCGAAGCAAGAGAATACTTCCTTATTTCTCGTCTTACACTTCGATTTGCTCCGCCCGTCGTCGATACCACAATTTGGGCCATTCAAACCCTTGTATGCTTCTTTTCCAAATGCGTCACTTCTGACCTCCTTGCTTACCATATAACGTTGATCAGGTATATATGGCGGTTTACATGGAATTGAGCGACAAACGAGCGTCACACTCAGGATCACACAGAGCTTGGATCCATACAGGGTTTGCAGTGAAGTTAGGGCATAGTGTGAGTTCCACCTCCTCGTTTCAACGTCCCGGACCCGGATTTCCGGAACTTGAGGTTCGATTTCTTACTCCTTGCTTCTCCCCGGATTCCTAGATTGGTCTGCGTAAGTTCAGGGTCCTGTGACATATATACATTGAGCGGCCATTTGACGGGTATGCCTGTTTTTGGGTTTGTCTTTTTATCTTGTAGATGTGAACAGTGCAAGATGGCAACTTGATGAAGAGGCGAGTGAGAGACGGAGTAGGGTCTTTTGGCAATTGTTCCATTTGGATACATGGGTTGTATGTTGTTTTTTCTTGCTCTTCATTCTTCCGTTTTCTTGGGCCAGACTTTACTCATAACTTGACTGTCATTGACACAGAGTTTCGGATTTGGAAGACCCCCGTGTATGTCGCTTTCCTACGTCGATTGTGCACTTCCCAAGGATCAGGAAGAATGTATCAATTCCGAGGGCCAACGTGAATGGGGCTGTAAGTTGATTTGAAACTTGAATGTGATTTTCTCCCACAGATGAATTGATACTGATGTTCTCGTCAGTCCACCCTTGGACATGGCAGTACACGAAATTATTGCATACAGTGATGACCACGGCATTCGGGGCTAAGACGCCCCACTATTCCACTGTGGTGGATTTGGATAGAAAGATTAGAGATTTCCCGATCCCGGGGAGGATGAGGACGAGATGTGGTCAGCCTGAGACACCTGCGCCTTCTAATGCGGTACGGATGCAACGATGGATGGTGACG
Source organism: Meripilus lineatus (assembly GCA_027627245.1). Taxonomy (NCBI): domain Eukaryota; kingdom Fungi; phylum Basidiomycota; class Agaricomycetes; order Polyporales; family Meripilaceae; genus Meripilus; species Meripilus lineatus. The sequence goes on along the minus strand of JANAWD010000239.1, from coordinate 41,147 downwards.
GCTTCAAAGGAAGCGAGTGAGTGCAATTTTTTTTTTTGCTATGTACGATTACTGATGTGAGACTCTGTTGAATGAAGCGCTGCTCAACCTCCATCGACCCTACTTCGCCCAAGCTCTCAATGAACAACCAGGCGACTTGTTGAGACATAGATATGGACCATCGGTTATGGCCATCTATCGATCCGCATGGAGATTGATTGAAGGGCTGCGCGAGCTTTATAAAAGTGTTCCAACCGTTTTGAATAGGCTGTCTCTTCCTTGGTCGCAATCTCTCTCCGGCGCGGTACGTCAATTATCTGGCCCGATATTGTTTCATGCAATTACTCATCGTGCGACACAGATTGTGATGTGTTTGTTGGTGACCCGTGCACCGAAATCAACGCTTGCACAGTCTGCCTTGACAGAGCTCGATCACATATGCGAATTATTCGAGAATTCGCAGGCTCATTGCCTCGCTGCTGCCAATCACCTGGTACGTTCCGATCAAAAATTCTCAACCGGTTCCAAACCTGAACTGTTCGCAGAGTGTCATTCAGAGCCTCAGAAAACAGGCCCACGAAGCCTCTCAGAAAGCCGATCAAGACATGTCCTGTCCGGAACTGGACCGTCTAGGAGGAAAAACACATCTGTTTGCTGAGACGGCGTACGACCATGCGATCAGTAGACCATCGAGTAGCCGGTGTGCTTCGTCATCACCCCGCCCAAGCGCATCTGCCATTGATTCCAACACACCTGGAGGTCCTGTGCCCATGGAGTCGATTCACCCCACGATTATGCACGACATGCGATCATTTGTCAGTGGCACCTTCTTTTCCGGAGGGGCAAATCCTGGCTCCCCAAATTTTGACTTTTCACAATTCGAGCAACAAGCTCCGCCACCACAACAAAATCAATTACACGGTGGACCGTCTGTGCCAGTACCACCTGTGCAAGCACAACGCACACATTCTAATGGATATCAACATGAATATCGCCCGTATCCTGATATCTATCTTGGAGAAGATTTGTTTGGGATTAATACGCCTTCCTCTTTTTCTGCCGCTGGGTCGTCTGGGGCATCGTCATCTACGACAACTCCAGAGTCGATGACGAATGTTCCTCCACCTGTGCTGGACGCCACCTGGCAATCCTTTGTGGAGCAATTGGGTTTCTGACGAACAATGTTCTTGTTGGCGAGTGTAGGTGTATGATTGTAGGCTGGAACGACGATAGATAGTCTCCTAATTCACTTGTCTGTAGCGTTATGTCCTCTGGCAGTAGCATCGGAATGCTAAGGGTTATTTCATGTCTCCGATGGCCGGGTGTCGAGAAGATGCGGGGTGCGGGTGTGAGAAAAGCCGGATGACGAAAGTGGCAGTCTGGAGCAATCCGACGCACGTGCATGGCTAAATAGGCGCTGTGGATGATGTTTTCGATATTACGCGCGCTGGAGTTGGTGCGAAGCGCAAAATGAGGTTCGCTGTAGAAAACCGTCCGATAGCCAGCAAGGATCTGCCAGCTCCGGTCCTGCTCTTTCCATTCTCCCTCCTCCTCTTGACGTCCTTCTGCTCGCCCTCAGCCCACGTTGTAGACTATCCCTGAACACGTTGCCCATCCTGGACGAATTAAAACGCATCCTACGATCTTACCGCCTCTCCTCCAGGTCAAAGAGCTCCACAACCCGGAGGATGAGCTACATACCCCAAGATGTGCTGGCCAATCTCAAAAAATACCAGTATAGAGGTGTAGACAAGTGAGTACAAGATATCTCAGACGTCGGGGGCGACTCTAAAGTTTAAACCTTATTCTACTCAAGGTCATTGCTATCAAGACATGTCCTCAATCCATTCTGGACTTGGCTGGTCACTCTCTGGCCGACATGGATAGCACCCAATACCGTCAGTCTTTCCAATTAAATTGGGGCGTAGTTGATGAGAGTACTGATCATTTTGCATCACCTTCTTGGCCATGCTCCTTGCTCGTGATTTTGCTCTCCTCAGATCACTCTCAGTGGATTCTGTCTAGTCCTCTTGAATTTCGCAACATTGATGTATTTCGACCCCGATTACCTCTCAGAGAAGGATGGAGCCACGACTCCTCCGCGATGGGTGTACTTCACGTATGCTGCCTTCTTCCTTTTGGGTATGCGAATCACACATACTCATGAGGTTGATTTAGGTGGGCAGCAGGCTTGTTTGTATACCAAAGTTTCGACGCTATAGATGGGTATGTCTTCTCATGTCATATTGTGTTCTGGTTGGCTAAATTAATATGTGATCAGGAAGCAAGCACGTAGAACAGGAATGGCGGGGCCGTTGGGGGAGATGTTTGATCATGGTACGTTTGGTTCCGCTTCGCTTCGATGTAGCCGCTTATCGTACGCCCAAGGTTGCGACGCTCTGAATACAACGGTCAGTTTTGAAATGGCTTCTGCATGAGCAAGTCAATTGATATCGTCCCCAGCTCGAGGTAGTACTCGCAGGACGCGCACTCAACCTCGGTCGGTCATGGTGGACAGTCGCTTCGCAAGTTGCAACGCTTGCCAACTTCTATCTTACCACATGGGAAGAATACCATACAGGTGATCCTTTCTTCACCCAGCATGCAACGAGTCCCGCTAACTTCTACCAAAGGTCAATTATACCTTGGTGTGTTCTCAGGACCAGTAGAAGGCATTATCATGATCGTTATCATTTATCTCATTTCTGGAATATTTGGTGGGTCTTCTGCATTGGGTTTAGAAGCTCAGTTGTATTGAATTGGTAATTCAGGTCCTGAGTTCTGGGATACCCCAGTTCTTACATTCTTGAGACTTGAGAACGTCCCCTCAATTGCCCATTATATCCCCAATATAGGGCTTAATGAAGCCTTCATGGCATTCGGAGGAATTGGCCTCGCGTTCAACATCATTACCAGGTAAGATATTCTCACCATATACTCGCTTGATCACCAGCTTAAACTCTTGCACCAGCTACATTAACGTGTACAAGGCCAAGCGGGACAGTGGAGAAAACCGATTCAAGCCTCTTCTCCTTCTCCTGCCGTTACCCATCTCTGTCGCTATCGAAGTCTTTTGGCTCAGGTCACCGTCTTTCTCCCGATCCTTCATCATCAATTCACCCCTGTTCGTGCCTTTCTTGTGCGCATGGGGTCTCCAGTTCGCACATCAAGTGAGCCGGATTATCTTGGCTCATGTTACGAAACAACCCTTCCCTTGGTGGGATGCGATGTGGGTTTGGAGCATTATCGGCGCCGTCGATGCCAACATGCCTCTTCTCTTCGATCGGTAAGTCCACGCCTTATCATACAGGGACCTCCCCGTTGATTGACATTATAACTCATCACTTGATCCGTTGATCTTGTTTCCTACAGCCCACCATTCATCCAACACTCCCCTGATAATACCAAGATATTTATCTATCTGACGCTAGCAATGTGTTTCATCTCATACGCAAGGTTTTGCACACTGGTCATCAATGATATTACGAACTATCTTGGGATTGCGTGTTTCACGGTGAGGAAGAAGGATGAGAGTGGGAAGTGGAGGAAGGCTTCGTCGGTCGATAAGAGTGGTTGAGAAGTGCGTGGGTGACGTTGGGCGGAAGCGGAGATCAGTGATATGATTTTGTTTTCGTGATGGTGGTGAGAATGGTTGGAAACACAGGTTGGAGATGGTGTCTTGGAAGATGGGTGATGCGGTTCACGATATCAGTGACGATGGGTGCTTTAATGCATTTATTTGTTTTAATGCTGTCTCGAGGGAAATGAAGAGGAGATGGAATTTAATGACTGACTCTACGAGACGAAGAATGATTGTGTTTTCTGTGGGTTTCAGTAGTGGGAATGAGCTGTTTTCGTGACTTTTTCGCTCGAGTACAAAGTATGTTTAGCACTTTTTAGATTAATATCTCTCGAATACCATTCATAAACGGGTTTTGCTCTGTATATGTATTGACATGAGGTGGTACTCACTCCGCCTCCGAGTCGTCGAACGAGACAGAAACCATCATAGACATCATCAAGAAACATCCGAGGGAGATAAGATCAAGATTTTCGCGAGGGTGTGTGATGTGTCCGAGTCAGAACACAGGTTCGCAGGGAAAATAACCCTGGCCACCTGCGTTTGAATGCTGCAAGTTTCACGACGCTCCATTTCTTTTCGTTATCTTTATCGATTACCCCCTTACTTGTATCGTCCATCTCCTTTTCCTGTTTATACCTCTATATCGTCATCACTCTATTCGACTACATCGACTAAATCCACATCTGCTGCAAAGCCTCACATCCCTGCTATTGGAAGAACTTTTTCCTCCTCGAGTACTGCAAATTCGAAAACCTTGGACACAAAAACCGAGATGGCGGTGGATTCTGTTACTTTGGAATCTCTTACGGCGGAAGTTGCTGCTCAGAGTCAAGTTTTGAATGAATTGAGGAAACAACAGGGTGCGGATCCTGCTATTGTCGAGGAGGCGAAGAAGAAATTGGGAGAGTTGAAGAGGAGTTTGGCTGTTATTCAGGGTGCGGGGGGAGGATCCAAGGAGGGGAAGAAGAAGGAGAGGCTTTTGTTGAAGGTTCCTAAGGTGAGCATCCGGTCCACCATACTTTCGTTTGTCGAGAATTCTACGCTTCGTTGTGTTTAATTGACCATGCATGGGTTTCGATGTGTAGGGCACACGAGACTATGGCTCAGGCGAAATGTTCTGTCGCGAACACATTGAACGCACAGTCAAAGAGGTCTTCACAACATTCGGTGGATCATGCCTCGATACTCCCGTCTTTGAACGAAAAGACATTCTTGCCGGCAAATACGGCGAAGATGCAAAGTTGATTTTCGATTTACAAGACCAAGGAGGCGAGCAGCTTGCTTTACGATATGATCACACTGTGCCTTTGGCGAGACACTTGGCGATGTATGGTGCTCAGGGGACGCAGTCGAAGATTTGGCAGGTGGGAAAAGTTTATAGGAGAGATAATCCGGTCATGTCTAAGGGACGGATGAGGGAGTTTTCGCAAGCTGTGGGTATACTTAGTTGCTCGAGGGTGAATTCACGGGGTCCTTACTCACTTCTTGGTTTTGCTTGGTAGGACTTCGATATTGCTGGTGTATGGGATTCCATGATCCCAGACGCTGAAATCATCAGTCTCGTGTGCACAGTATTGACTCGACTAGAAGTCGGAGAATTCCTCCTGAAGGTAAAACTCTCCAAACCATCGACTGGAATGGTTTCCACTCTGACACTGCTTCGCGTTCTAGCTGAACAACCGAAAAATCCTAGATGGTATCTTCGAAGTATGCGGTGTCCCAGCAGACAAAATCCGAACCATCTCTTCGGCAGTCGATAAACTCGACAAAGTGAGTTCCTCATTGGCATGTCCCAGAAGACACCAGGTCACTGATTCATTCTGCAGCTTCCATGGGTAGAGGTGAAGCAGGAGATGGTAAAAGAGAAGGGTCTGGATGAGGCAGTTGCTGATAGAATAGGAGAATATGTGAAACACAAAGGTGCGTCAAACATTGCGATTTCAGAATAAACACGATTGACGTAGTATGACCACAAGGTGGTCCAAGTCTTTTGGAAACCCTCCTCAAAGATGAGGCGCTACTATCCAACGCCAGCGCAAAAGCTGGTCTTCAAGAAATGAGCACTCTATTCAGCTACCTAGAAGCATACCAGGTTCTCGATAAGGTACCGATACCACCATCCAACCCGTTTGTCCACAGCGATCTCATTGTTCCTTCATAGATATCCTTTGATCTGTCACTAGCCCGTGGTCTCGATTACTACACAGGTATCATCTACGAAGCCATCGTCGAAGCCTCTGCACCTCCAGGTTTCAAATCCGCCAACGCCTTCGCATCCTCTCAACCCTCCGAATCAACCGCTTCCCCCACACCCCCTCCGCCTGCTGCGAAACCCCAAAAGAAGAAAGCCAAAGCACCCGCCAACGCAGACGAAGAAGAGGAAATCGATGAGTCATCCGTTGGTGTCGGTTCAATAGCAGCAGGTGGTCGCTATGACAATCTCGTCGGGATGTTCACCTCTGCTGCTGCGGGAGAAGGAAAGAAAGCTGCTGGGTTGCCTTGTGTTGGCGTCAGTATTGGGATGGACAGAGTCTTTGCGCTGCTTTGGCCGAAATGGGTCGAGAGGGGTATGAGGAGTAAGGAGACGATGGTTTATGTTATGAGTGCTGGAGACGGGTTACTGAAGGAGAGAGTTGGGTTGGTCAGAGAGTTACGAGAAGCTGGGATCAAGGTCAGCAGCATTTCAATCCTTTCAGTCCTGATAGAGCTGGTGCTCATTTGAGGTATTGCAGACGGATTTCTTGTTCAAGAACAAACCAAAACTCCCTGCTCAGTTTGCAGCTGGTGAAAAAGACGAAGTGCCATTTGCAATTATTCTTGGTGGCGATGAATTGAAAGCAGGATTGGTCACCGTAAAGGAGCAAAAATGGGAATTTGTCGATGGAGAAAAGAGGAAAATCCAATCTGCAGACCAGGGTAGCAAGGTGAAGCGAGACGAGTTGATTCAATGGTTGAAGGGCACCAAGGCGTATCAGGAGTGGACGACCGGGAAGCTGATTTCGGAGTAATCTTAGATCGTGGTGGTAATTTAGAGTAGTATTGAACGCGAAGTCTTTATATTGGATTCCTTGAGTATGGTCTGTGAGTGTACGCAGATGCAAGAAAAGAAGGTAGGAAGGATATCTAATCCTATCGACGATAAGTTACTCTGAACCTGAGCCTGAACCTGGTTCGCCGTCATCGTCTGGGGAGGAAGTGGTGAGTTGGAATTCGTTCGATGAGACGACAATCATCACGTACCACTCGCAACATCGTCCATAGAGACTGCGGCCTCTGCCTCTGCCTTTCTAATGAGAGCCTTGATCTTGGTATCATTGACAGAGAGGAGATCCCAGACAGTATCGCCTGCTTTGTCCTTAATCCTAGAACACAGCGACATTCACGTCTGTGAAGGGTGAACAATGAAAGCGCGATCGCGACGAACCTGGCATTAGCTCCTGCATCGAGCAAACTCTCCACAATATGTAATCGTAGTTCAGGATCTTCGATCTTGAGTGCTAGATGTAGGGGAGTGGCCCCTTCTAGTCTATTGATAGGATCGACGTCGCATTCGTCCGCAGAAAGGATATGTTCGAGCACTGTTGCACTCCCGTGAGATGCTCTATCGTGTCCTAAGTTAACAGTGGATCCGAGATCAGGCGATATAGTAGTCTACATACTCACGCATAGTGTAGAGCTGATGAAGTGGTGTTCGCGATCATGTATAAACATGGTTCGTAGAGAGAGATCACAAGGTGGCATACCTGTGTTGCCCAATCTAAAGCGAGACCGGTATTAGTGAATGCTATTCACTCAAACGACAGATATAACGCACCCATCCTGATAATTAATGTCAAACCCTCCTTCATGTTCGAATACCTCGAGGATCATCTCTTCATTGTCGTCCCGTGCTGCGGCCAGCAAACGTTGATCTGTGGGGGACAATCGATTGTGGTTTGAGTCTGGCGAGCTCAGGTTCAAGAACCGTGTCATAAACATACTACTGCTCGCCCCCACTGAGTCTGCCATATTAGCGTAGCAAGATGGTCGTGGCAATGTTCAGCGGAGAGATAGAGGTCGACACTCGAAGTAAGTGGTGGAAATGGTCAAGTAGCATTGCGGTGCCATCTGAATAATAAGGGAAATGCGTCCCGCGTAAGGAAAGTTGTTCCCACGCGAAATAGCCTCATTGGCGCCTGTTCGGGGAATGTGAGAAAGAGTCCCCCAACATCGAAATTTGTCTTCTGGAACTCCAGGAATCGCTCCTCGAGAGTGTGTGGGACACGATTGCGCGCTGGTCTGTTGGCCAGAGCTGCCATGATCCTCTGTCGCCTGAGATAGAGGGGTCTACAATACTGTCTGGGGAAATTTGAAAAGGCAAGGTTAAACTCTGGTGGGAGGCCAATCGGTGAAAGCTCATTGGTGTGTTGAGTCAAGATATGATTGTGTTGTAGGATATCACAGTATAGACGACGACTTGACGCTGCTCGTCCGTTATACTCTCCGGTTCATTGTCAAAAACCTTTCAACGTTACGACATGATCCTAAATCAGCAATCCGAGCATTTCTACATGTGGTCACTCTACTGGGCATGGACATCAATCAGGTCGCGCGGACCCGAACCATTCCGTCTCAATGCTGGGTCACACAGAAACTGAGAAGACGATCCAGCGGAGAATTTGGATTAGCAAGTTATCCTGGAGAGATATTACATGCAGATGATAAGAGCCCTCGTCCCTGCCATCTACAGAAGCTATGAAGTTAATATCTTTCGCAAGCGACACGACTGCTGTGTTATTTGCATCAGGAACCAGCAGGAAACTTGTCAAGAGCACGAACACGGACCTAGTTTGATTGAAAGGAATCGGAGGCACTTTTACGACGTGTAGAGCTCCTCCCGTGTGTTAATACCTGCAAGCGTCAAAAGGTGTGACAACCAATTCGATACTGGAGGGGTTAAAATTTTGTGACGCACCGAGTTCCTCACGAACAGACTTGAGCTCCTCCAGATACTGCTGGTACTGTTGCTGGTTCTCAACCTTCTCCTTGACACCCTCGAAAACCCTGACGGCGGTGGAGTAGTCGTTGACACGACGGGCAGCACGGAGGGCGGCCTCGATGACAGAGGGGGCGGGTACCAAATCGTGTGCGAAGCAGTTGTTCAAGCCGCGTTGGACTTCGAAGAGGTCTTGGGCGGAAGTGAAGAAGTTAACGTATCGCTCTGTGAAGGACTCGAAAGTCTCCTGTCCGTGAGCACTTGAGGATGGACGTGCGAGGATGGGTGCAACCCTTGTAGCAGTGGGACGGGCCCTAAGGAGAGTGGCGAGCATCTGAGTGCGCATGACGGACATGTTTTTCGATTTGTTTCGGAGAGGATTGGACGGGGAGGACGAGGAGGAGGAGTGAAATGAAAAGTCGTGCTTTGGTTGATATGAGCGAGCGCTGCTGGTCTTTCAGCCGAGCCGGTCCATTCCGCGGTCGGTCCAGTCTCCAGTAGCACATTCCAGACACCAGCTGCCTTTGCACCAATCATCCGGCTCTCTTTCGTATGTTCTCACTCTGAGGTATATATGTTTCGACGACTGTTCCGTCGCTTCCCAGCAGCCCAGAAAATATATTATTTAACGTTCAATTGAGCCCACATATTGAGTGGGCGGGTGGCTGAAGAGCGGGAACGTGGCTCGGTGTGTACTTGTTTGGCGTCCCGCCTGCAGTGGGCGTATTTCAGCCATCGCCGTGCGTGGCGCTCAAGAATCGCTCTCACTACTGCAAGTCCTTCCCATCGACGTATTCCTTCCTCTCATCACCCCCCGATACCACCTCCCCAAATCACCGACAATGGATGACGGTACGTCTTCAGCATCAGCCACAACGACGACGACAAGGAAAATCATTTCTCCATTCTCTTCTGCTGCCGGCAATTCTCAGCCAGCTCAGTGACTCTCTTTCGCGCGAATCCTGTACCCTACTCAAAATTATTCACTCCCACAAGCTGCTGCTCGCCTTGTCGACCGCAGCATTCCGTCTCGGTCGACAGTGGTCTTTCCACAACAACGGCAATGCAGTTGTCTGCCTTGCTTGATCTCCTTCCCAGTTGAATAATCGTTGGCTAAAGGCCGGCACCTTCTCACGGACGCGACTCGATCTGCTTGTCCCTCCTTCCGTTCGTCCTGCCTGTCTCCCGTCGCGTCGTTCTGTCTCTTTTACATGCACGGTTCATCCAATATCGTCGAATACAATCCTTCTTCGACTTGGGTTCCAATCCGTCATCATCACTGCCAACTCTTTCACCCATCGCTGAACAAGACCATGTCCTGACGTCCCACCTCTCTTCCCCTCCCACTCATAGCCTGGCAGTCTCAAGATATGGGTCCCCCTGCCAATGGAAACGGAGGGATCAGCATACCCCAACATGAGTCATCTCTGGGAAATGGTGGTAATTCTGACGAACAACCTTGGACAAACGGTGGTCGATCGCCACCAAGAGCACAACATGGCAACAGTGCTGACAATGGGGCTCCCCCTCCTCGACGATCGAGCAGGAGTAGGAGTCCCGGTGCACCAAGAGATGGAGGGTCGGTTGTATTTCATACTCCCTTGTTCTCGTTGCTCACTCCTGCTCCAGGCGAGGTGACGTGGCCGGCAACCCTGGCAATAATCTCCATGTGTCTGGTCTGAGCCATAAGGTTGATACAAGAGAGCTCGAACAGGCATTCGCAAAAGTTGGCCGAGTAAGTGCTTTATTGGGCACAACAAATTATCTCCTGACCTTTCTTGTTCGGAATAGGTCAAGAAGGCTCAGGTCATGTACGACCCTCACACACGCGATTCGCGTGGCTTTGGGTTCGTAACAATGGAATCAGCTGAAGAGGCAGATGCTGCTATTACTGCGCTCAATGGTACTGATCTCATGGGTAAGCCCTTGATAGTCGAGAAGGTTTGTATTCCGCACTTCTAGTCGAACTTTGTCTAAATGGCTTACGTCCCCAGGCTCGCCGCGGCCGTGCCAGGACGCCAACTCCTGGCAGATATTATGGCCCTCCAAAACGTGTGGATCGTAAGTCATTTTCACCCTTGATCGGTTCCGTGGTCGGCGATTCCAATATCTTTGATATGTAGACGAAAGGCCGTACGATCCTCGACCATACGACAGTCGGTACTCTCGCGGACATGGAGGAGGAGGAGGAGGCGGTGGTGGAGGCTACGACGACCACCGACGCCGTCCAAGTCGCTACGACGATGACTACCGAGGCGGCGGACGCGACTATGATCGGTATCGGGACTATGACAGAGGATACGACCGTGGATATGATCGCCGCGGAGGATACGACGATAGGCGCTACTAAAGGCGACCGCTCCCGTTTCTCGTGCCACGTTTCATCTAGCATTGAGTGCATATATGCTCGGTGTGAAGTAAGCTTGATTGCTCTCTAGTCCACCACAACGAACATTTTTCATCGTCATCGTCATCATCGAAAAAAGTCTGGTTTACTTGATTATACTCAACGCAGGTTTACACCATGCGTGCGTCCTCCCCGTTCGCGATTTAGCTATGCGGTTCTGGTCGTTTGCTGTTTTGTTGCTTTCTTGTGCATGTTCACTCTCCTCGTACTATGTCCACCGATATCGATATTATGGTATTGCATTCGTTTTATTTGTGCGATGCGATGTAGATGTGGGAATGTCTTATTCGGCCAAGGTGGTTTCATGGCTTGGAGTTGGATGGTGTTCCTGTGCTCCCGATACCCATTTCCACGACATAGCTCTCCCTTCCGATCCTCCGCATCTCTTGGACGACTTCCCCAACTCTCTCAAACTCAACCCAATGCCGTTCATGATCGGAGGGACCGTCTCGAGTGGGCTCGACACTCAGGGTTTTGGGTGCCGGTTCGACGAATCGCACTTTGAGAGCGAGCCATTGCATGGCTTTGATATTGGCGACGAATTCTTCAATGTCCTCTTTTGTTCCTTGACCGTAGATGATACCTGGGTATCCGACTTTGGCGAAACCGGAGATGGAGAGTTGGGAGGACCATGTTTGGAGGTTTCGGCGTTTTGTTGGTGAGATCAGATGGTGGGATGTAAACAATGCATGGTAAGGTGGTTGCAGGCTCGGAGTTGCAGTTACGCCCCCCTTATGTTGTAAACTATTGTCAGATTGAGAAGTCGGTACGGTATCCCGTATTGTGTTGAACTCGTGGAGACGAGGTAAGAGGTGTAGCGAGATCAAGTCGAAGATAGGGTATCTTAAGTATAAGATGAAGAATCAATCGTCGGATTGAACACACATCGGGAGCATGATAGACGCACTCACTGTCGTCTCCTAGTTCAGAGATCGCGCTCGCGATTATACCTTGCCATGTTTCCTGCTCCGAACGGGTGACGCTATCGCCACGGATAGATATTGCGGAAGAGAGGTGCTCTCTCCGTTTACTGTGTGATACTTGCGGATCGCCGTAGTCAGGGGGTAAGGCGACCTCGAACCAGATGTGAGGGTCCTCTGTTTTCACCTGAATCCGGGGTTGTGAAGATAGAGATATCTCTGGATTTTCTGCGAGAGTGCCTTCCGAGTATGCCTCGAGGAGAGTTTCCCATTGGATTGTCTCAGGATCGTTGGGAGGGGTGAAGGTTAAAGATTCTCCTTGGAGAAGTGAGTGTTTTAAGAGGTTCAATTCTTCAAGTTGACGAAGAATGTATGGTGACATCTCCGAGAGTCAGTCGCATCATTCAAGTTGAGATGGACGATGTAAATGGATTTGAGATTTAGAATATGGTGCGGTACTTGTAGACGGCATCCTTGGAACGAGCGTTTTATCTGGCTCATATGCGACGAAACAGGAAGGTGTAGTAGTTGCTCATCCCCCCACGACAGTGGCTCTGACCCGACAACTCGGATGCCAAGCACAAACAGCCAACACTCGACACTCAAAAGAATAAAGCATAGATGGAGGAGCCAGTTGAATGGAATAGATCAGATCGGATAACGAAGAGTATCGAACTGTCGCTGGTATGTTGCCCTTGAAGGTTACCTTGGAATGTGTTGAGTCGAATCAGTCGATCGCGTCCAGACGATGAAATGTGAGACCGGGAGGTTCGTTGGCGGGAGGGACCCCTTGAAATGGCCTCTGGTTTTCGGTGGATTTAAATTTCCCCCTCGCCCCATCCTGACACTCGTAAAAAAAAAAAAAAAAAAAAAAAAAAAAGCTCACAGAGTCGTTCCTCTTCTTTCAGATCTAGTCATCAAGGATCGCGCATATGAACGTTCGAAGGGCCCCAAAGTCGGCAGAGTCGAGCCTTGGATCACCGTATAAATCCATGATAACACCAACCAATCTCATATTCATGTCAAATCCGAGAGCGGTAGTGGCTAAAGTCAAGCTTGCGATAGTTCTAGAAGAATGATAGGATAACATCGATGAGTGCCAAAATCAAGTGTCAGCATACACGATCATGAAGACGATTACGGGTGGGAGACAGTCGGCATAGTAAGTATCCAAAAGTGTTCCTTAAAAACTCACCAGAGCTATCGGCTCATAAATTGACAGTCAGTTTGAAAGAGAATTGGCTAAGTGAAAGAGCTCGCAACCCACCGAGTTGTTGACGTGCCCCTCGACGGCTCGGATGATGATATCAACTTGAAGAGGCGTTCTGTAAAAGAAGTCCGATGGTTCACAATAACACCGTCTTCAATTCTTATACATAATTGACGTTGAGTGGCATGTTTCGGCCTTTCTGTCGTATGGAGCTGCGTGTAAAATGGTTGTGCCCAAACGGGCTAGCAGTGATCACCGTGACACGACGCGTCTCGAGGAAAATACGTCACAATATCATGTGATTGTGACGTCTCGTGTCGAAGCCAGGTGTCGCGCAGGCACCGCGCTTCAGAGATTCAAACGACTTTCATGGTATCCCTCGGTACGAATCGAATTCATGGCATCATGTACTACCGTGCTGGGGAGATTGTTACGCACATTTCTACCAGTCGACACCCACATCGTGAAGATCCCGGGTTCTGCTAGCACTACCACCCTCATCGGCGTACGAAATCGAAGACCCTGGTGTGATCTATATTCTGCGAATTGGAGGCTGTTTGGAAAAGGTACACGAGCCAGCGTAGCTGTCTTCAGAGCATCGTCAAGCACAATGAGAACTTCCGAACGAAAATCATTCTCCAAGGTCTTCGGATCACCGGGTTACTTGGGAAATTATACTATGTTCCATATCCTCTTTGAAGTCAAGATGCGATCCGGACCGCTTACTCATTACGTTGTAGGACATCAATATGGCATTTGTAATGCTTCACGATAATACTCACAACGAGAGAGACAGCAACAGGATCTCATACACCAGAGGCTTGTGGCAGTCCCCTTCGTGAATGGGGTTACGACTTTGCTTGATTACAACCTGGCGCACATGGTGCCATATCAAGCACATCTCAGAAGCCTCTACAAAATAAGGGGAGACGGGGGCCAAGTCGCCAACATCCACCCTGCATTCCTATGTCGCTGATATGTCTCGAAACTCAAGCGTTGGACCGACCAGCTACAACTTCACTATTGATGACTCTAGCCCAGTGTGGACATACCTTCCATACTGTAAGTCCGGAAGTGTCGATATTCATTGATATCTCGCGCTTATTTGTTACAAGCCGATGGGTCTCCGAATGGGGGATGGCAGACCTGGTTCTCGACTTCAGGATTTAACCAACAGGACGGACAAGAGGCCGTTGGTGACTCAAGGCATATTACAACATCGCCTGGTGCAAGCATTGCGATGATGTTTCATGGTGCGGTGTATGCCGATCTTTGACACCTCGACACTGAAATTGCTTTTCAGGAACGGCTGTCTATCTGTATGGGAACACTACATGTCCGTACGATGTCGTTTTGGACAGCCAGACAATTTCAATGCAAACGCCTGGGACCGGCGAGGAACTCCTGTACTCACGAACGGGACTCTCCTCAGGGAAGCATTTCATTAACCTGACGGCTCGCCCAGGGAAAGGGACCCACCCTTTGTTTTTCGATTATGCTATCATCACCGACGTTGTGCGTGGGGCGTAAGTAATCTTCTATCCGCCTTCGGGATTTAGGTTGAGATTCGTCCTTTCCAGAAATGCCTCCCTCGTCCCACTTCAAATCGACAATCAAAACAATACCACCCTCGTGTACTCGGGGAAATGGGTGACATTGCATGCCCCCCAAATCCCAAACCGCGCATCTCCGAAACCATACATGGAGACCTCAACATTTAGCTCCTCCGTGTCGATGGCATTCAATCAGGCTTTTGCCGTTGCTGTCAACGGACCACGAAATGAGGGTTCTTCGTTGTATAATGTCGTAAGTTGCCTGTCTCTCACAGGCTCATTTCCGATTCTTCTAATTACACTGATACGCAGTCGCTTGATGGTGTAGAGACCCAATACAATGCGAGCACCTGGTGGCTCATTGGCGATACGGTGTTATACTACAAGAGTGGTCTGGATCCCAATAAGACGCATACGCTGAATATCACGCACGAGGGCAATGTCGGATCGGCTTTCAGTCTTAATGACATTACGTTGTACACCACCAATTCCAGTACATCGACGGTTCCAAGGTATTACACTTCATACCGAGAACATGAATTAAACTGATGGTCTTCTAGCAATCCAGCAAATACTACAATGTCGTTTCCTTCGGGCTCCCACAAGGATGTAGGGACCACCGTTGGTCCTGTCGTCGCTGCCTTCGTCATCCTTTTCGGCGTCATAGCATGTGCCCTTCTGATATACCGGGCTCGGAATGAGCGAAAGAAGAAGGCACGAAAAGCAGGTCTGATACCGGGATCAATTCTACCCTTCCCCCCAAGTCGTACACCGACCATGCCGTCGGTACAAGTGTCGACAGTGACCACAGATGTAACCAGTCGAACTGAGACAAGTTCTCTGTTCGTGGGTACTCCATCGACCCTGTTCTTCACCAACGAGAAGTTTCATCCTTCGCCATCTATGCCACCCCCACCGACCTATGTTGAGTTCTCCGCTCTTTGAATCGGTCTTCCCGTATATCTTGCCTTGTCCCGATCTTTCCTTGATTAAGATATTTTCTCGATTAACGTTGTTTCGATGACACCTGTGTATCCATCCATGCCTATCCCTCTGCGTACTGTGTAGATATGTATTGTAGCATTTGACTGACTGTTGTCCGAGTCCTGACTGCGCCTTACTGTAGCGATCAAATTGGAGTTTGAAATGGTGTGATATGCGATTCTGAATATCATAGTCCCAACGGGTTGATATATCTGTACAACTAACAATGTATAGAGCTCAAAGTACACTACAAGGGAAGAAGGGGGTCGAAGCGGTTTTGGACAATCAGAGATCAATTGGGGACATGACAACACCAACACAAGATAAGGGTTTCGCGAGAAGGAGAACTAGACAAAGGAAAACACCGATTCCAAACTCTGCTATTCAGGGTATCGCATTTCCACCTCAGATGGATGTGGTGGGGTATTCCGGGAAAGTATGAAAACATCTTTGGACGACAATCTCTATGAAAATGACCGCATATATGCTACGCCAACGACTCAACTCACCTTCAGATTCCACCTCCAGCTGAATTTGAAGTCGATCGTCGAGGCCTACTTTTCTTGAGTTTGTACTTTTCTTTGCAGGCCGTCGCAGTTACCATCTTGTCCAGACCTTGTGATTCCTTCGCTGTGCGAAGGTTAACAGTGAACGGGGATTTACTGAGGGAGTTCTCTTGAAGTCCGCTAGGGTCTTCGAAGATGTACTCCGGTATAATGCTAGAACAAACAGAGAAAAATGAGGACATCATCTCATCACAGAAGGGGTCGAACGCATACGGTGTTGGCTCGATATTCGTGGAGTTCTGGAAAACGTGTGTCGGTAAGGCTGAAGAGTCAGACGTAACACATTCCCAAGAACAAGACCGAGATCTCAACAGAGGACTTTGAACAATCTCAGCGATATCCAGCGCAGGTTCTGTTTCGTCCCCATGTGAGGAGATCCATGGCCAGACAAAAGCCACTCCATCGAAGGATCCCGCGCTTGAGACCGTAGTAGACAGAGCAGGTGTAACAGACGTCGGTGGAGATGAGGTGGTTTCGGATTCCTGCTGATGGTCGGAGATGTATAACGGAAGTTGAAGAGATGTCGCAGAGTGAGCGCATTCGGTGTTTTCGTGTCCAGAGCAAGGGCTTGATATCTGAGCATCAGGCCTTCTGGTCGGAACAAACACTGAGACTGGGGTAGGGATTTGAGCGTGCGGGTGGTCCGGATTGGAGGTTCGAGAGGCACCAGTCGATACTAGACGTTCGAAATAGGTTTGCACTTGCTGTGTCATGAACGCTCGGTATGTTCCAACAGATTCTTGAACGCCGAAAGCTGGCCCGACAGCATCCACAAGACATTGATAGTGCGCCTCGCGTTGTTCTCTGGGGAGCGGTTGCTCGTAACACGTAGGATGAACTGAGTCGACGCAGTCTTTTGGAGCATCATAGTAGGATTGCCAGCTTGTTGTCTCGCAGTGGGAGATCGGAGCATCAGAAGGTGTGGAACAGAGTTCCTCTGGATGCTGCGGATTGTGTTGAGGTACAGACGCAGAAGGAACCCGAGAATGGTTTCGAGGAGGAGAGTCGAAAAAGCACTGAAGAGGGAAACCTGGAAGGTGGGATCCCGTTTCATAGCCTAAGAACCCGCTGTTGGAACCAGGAGGCGGAGTTGGGGTTGACCAGTCTCCTGGGGGTGGAGTTGAGGACATAGACGTCTCATTCCGATGATGATCGTTTTGCTGCTGTATTATCATATGCGTTAGCGGAGATATGAGTTTCCAAGAGCACCTGTGGAGAAAAGATGTTCTGTTACCTTCAGACGGGATCTTAGGTCCTTAAGATCCATGTTGGCTCTTTCCCCGCGTTCTGCGGAATCTTTGGCTGAGACTCTAAGACCTTTCGTATGATACCAATCATATATATGCCTCCTATCTATCCCGAATTGTTTTTGTATCTTTTGGCGTGCAGAGAAAGAAGGCATCTCCGTTGAACCGGGCACAAGTAGCGATTCCAACTCCTTGATGAGTTCGGGCCCTAGTCGACTTGCCAGACTGTCTGGGTTTACTCTCCTTCGTGATAACGCTGCAGTATGGTTGCGGAAGCGAGACTTTTTGGTGATCATAGATGGTGCGATGAATCCAGGGTTTTGCATCATGCTTGTAAAGACGAAGTAGGGTCTGAGGTTGATCTGAGGATTTCGGAGTCGCCTGACACGGGTAAATTTCCTTCTTATGCTATTCGGTCGCGAACCTGGGGAACAACACGCTCTGAGTAGTGGTGTCAGTGGGGAGAAGGGGGGAGACGCTATAATGAAGACGAAGGAAGCGAAGTAGAGAGCGGTACCAGGCGTCTCTTTCTGGGACTCCTTCACTTGTGCCAGTGTGACCTCTGGGACCCTATGTTCACTCTTTTTGGTCCACACAGCTGATCTGCTGTGGGGTAAAAACACATCGATGTTGTGATTTCGTTCGACCTTGAGCTCTTTGCCTTCACTCCCAACACTCATGAACGTATTTCTTGCCAGTGAGTCGTGGATATCTGTCATTCTCGTCAATCCAACCGGGATGGCTATCACCCAATACTGACAGCAACATGGGTCGGTCTATGGTCCAGGGACTACCAAGTGTCATTATCAAGGGATCAATGTGTCCGTTTCACCACTCGTTCTGTCAAGACCTCCAACGCCGCCTTTGCCTCGCTATCAGGGAGTAAAGAAAGGACCTCCCGGGCTTTATCAGCGTGAGCTCGCGCAAGATCGCGTGTTCGCTGGACGCCCGATGATCTTCGTACGAGATCTCTTGCCTGATATTCGATTAAAATGAATTCTCTGCAATACACGATGCGTATCGCTACTCACAAGTTCGACGTCTCCTTTCTCCTTGAACTTTCTCTGTATCAGCGGCCCAAGTTCAGGGTGCTCCTCCCATGCGAACAGAGCTGGTCCCGTTGCCAATCCCAATTGCAAGTCCGCTCCTCCTGGCTTGCCGTACGGGTTCCCTCTCCAGCTTCGTAATCCAGAATGTCGTCAACCAACTGTGAGCAAGTATTCAAGATTAGTCCCAGCCAATACTCGACGCACTTAGGTCAAACATACCTGGAACGCGATACCAAGATTCCGCCCATAAGCATAGGCAATCTCCTTCCACGGCTCTCCTTCCCTGCATCCACCGAGGACCACAGCAGCTCGTGCTCCCTTGGCCATCAAGCTCGCGGTCTTCAAATACGTCTTTTGGAGGTAGATATTCCAACTATCCTTCCCGACAGCTGGCAATTGCTCCTGGGCGCCCGAATCCTTCCCATTGACTGCCTTTAACTGCAGGATCTCGCCCTCGACTAGATTAGCAATCACACTTGCAATCAATTCCACCACCTCGCTCTCTCCAAGCCTCGATAACGCCGCACTCGTACGACCAAGCAAGAAATCACCTCCCAGGACAGTCAATTTGTTTCCGAATGCTGCGGGCGCAGAAGGGGCACCTCTACGCAGTGAAGACTTATCAATGACATCGTCGTGTAACAGAGACGCAACGTGTATCATTTCTACAATTTGTGCTAATCGCATTTGGGTCGGGAGGAGTGTCGAGGTCAGGGTTGGGGTGATGTCGTCGGTGAATATCGGAGGTGTCAAACGAATGTGAGGGGGACTTGGGGGTCGGAGGGAGAATGACGTGGAGAAGGAGGTGGTGTGGTCGGGCATGTTGGGGTTCCAGTCGTTCAAAACGTCAGAACGGTTCAGAGGCCTATCAAGTTCCTCCCCTCGTCCACCAGCACCCTCGCATTCCGCTGCCCATTGTTTCTCGCGCCAACCACTTCCTAGACCATTGGTTGCCTTGGAGAAGAGTAGCACCAAAAGGGGTCGAAGCTGTTTTGAGGGATGTAGGAAATAGTACTGCGCAATCTCTGTCAAAGAAGGATGCGAGGAGCCTAGGAGATTCAATAGAGTTTCTCTAAGTTGATTTAATTGAGGAGCAACTAATTTGTGAGGGTCCGGTCGGGGAGGTTTGGTAGCCTGAACATTCGGGGTGCTTGGAAGTAATGAGGGGTCGCTCCGGGCTGATGACAACTGTGGCCCCGATGATTGGGCTGCCGGTTTTTTCTGCTGCGGTGCGAGAGCACTGTACCGTCTATGCGCAGCCAGCGAGAGTGAGGAAGACGAGGCCGAATGACACGAATTATTCAGTTGACATTGGCGAGCGACGCGAGTACCGGCGTTGGACCAACGTGTCATTCTCGGCGATACACCCTGTATGCAAAAGAGACTAATGCAAGCAGAGATTTGAGTGGAAATGCGTGGGATGTGGAGGGAGAGAAAGGAACGAGCTTACTCTGGAGGTCGGTAGAACACGGTGGGTGAAATTGCAGTTTCCCTGTGCGGTGCCTGGGACGCTCCAGGATTTTTTCCCGCAATTTGACGCGTCGGTCGAGCAACGTCATGCCCGACCGTATGCAAATCATCCGCCTCGATGCGCAGCCATTACTCGATATTCACAGGAACTCGGTCATTCTTCATATTATATATGGTAGGAGTTCATCCACAAGATGGAAGCATTATACTACTTTTTATACAATTTCGTTTGACAGGTAGAGAAGCGTCTCTGTGAGAAGTTCCCATAGACACGAACAGAGAGGTAAATCCCAGGACAAAGAGCACACACGACAGCAGTACCGGAGCACACAATAATTCTCCATGGTCATCGGCCTGTGGCATTACGCTGCGTAATAGGGGACGCAGGGGCAGTCGCCAATTTACTGCGAAGTTCAGCGACCGGCCGTTCCAAATGTTTCGCAAGGTGTTGAGCCTAGAGCGAAACATGACCTTCCTATCAACGACACAAGACCTAAAGTATGAGAAACAGGCTGACGCGTACCTTGCTATCTAATATCTTCCAGCCTATTGAATTGTCTGAATTGAGAACCAAGAGCATCAAAGGGTCATCCTCCTTTTCACGAGGCTCATCGGGCTCTCTCGGGATATCATCAATTGGAAACACCAGCAAGCGTCCAAGCTGTGAAAGGAGCTCGTCAGAAGTTGTTGGAGGATTTAGAGAATAAGAAATACCTCACTGTCAACCATGCCGATTCCCTGCCCTCTGGTCTCCTGCCAGATCTCGGTACTTAAACCGACGATGACACGGATTTCATCTTTCGAAGTGTATGGGCCTGAGGCGTATGAGAAGAGCTGTCCCTGAGGTGTGAAAAGGATTGCAGATCGTACACCTGGTGAGAGAACTTGTGAGAGCAGTTTACGAATATTGTTGAGATTAAGCATTTTGTTTTAGAGGATCGTCGAGGACCCCTCACGGGTGTGGAGAACCAAGAAGTGAGTCAACCCGAAATGGTAACCGACCGACGCGCGCTTCGACATCGTTGCCACCATTTCGGTTCTGACATTGACCCCGACCATTCCATCACGATTCGAGTCTGCCATTGGAATCTTGGAGCTTTCATCAGGAAAGAAGATGGTACCAGTTAGCTATAGCAAAGGTTTTGAGTGGGAGAAGAGGACCATGCATCGGTAGCTTCGGTTTGCGTTCCGCTTTGTGTCCAGGTTCAAGCTTCAAGACTAACCATAATCGTTTCCCCAAAGGTAGGGTCCATAAGGCACTTTCTTGGGCCCGACATCTTCTGTGCCAGAGGTGTCAACCAATGCATGCAAAATGTCAGCATCGAGCAATGCTCGATGTTATCAACACCTCATCTTGAGGACTGTCTACAACGACCATGTCTCACAAACCAACATCGAAGACTTCAAGTCAAGCCGCAGAGGGCTTGACAGAGGGCACCCCTGCACTTGATGATCTTCGAGTAGAGATTCCATCTCTATCCGAAAGATCTCCGTTGCTTGCACAGGCACAGGAGGCTCGGGGGCTCGCACAAAGTGTGGCGAGCAATCCCCAGGGTTTTGTTGCAAAATATGCAGAACGGGTCCTTCGTTGGGCACTTGGGCCAATCATCGACAGATTACCACCCGTCAGTGAGGAGGTAGACGAGAGCCACGATAAGCACATACTCGAAGGTCTTTTCCTAGAGATCTGCATCCTGATCAAGTACTCGATACCCAGTATCTTGTTGGTGCGATTTATTTGGTTATATTCGTACGCAACTGACGAAGCGATGCCAGGGCTTACATCCAAGAACAGTCGGTTGTTCTCGCACCGATCATCTCTGCTGGACATTTGTCCACAATTCCTTTGGCGGCCACAGCGATCGCTACCATCATTGCCAATATGACTGCATACAGCATCATCGGCGGATTATCCAGGTGAGTCTATGACATGGTATAAACTCGACTTCGAGGATGACTCATTGATGACGTTCATGAAACGTAGTGCTTTGGACACAGTCTTAGATCCAAAGAGCTCCCATGCCCATTTTGCTGGATTTTGGTGTATTTTGACCGGAGGAATCCTGTTTAATGTGCTTCCTGTCAGTACGATATCCGTTTGTGAGCCGTGACCAGGGTTGTTGACCTTTACCAGCCCGTGAACACCTTTTGGGGGTCCGTCGAGGGCATCCTTCTGAAACTGGGCCAAGACACAGAAGTAGCCCGCCTGACATCCGTCAACTTGCATCTAACTTATCTTGGAATACCCGCATTCGCACTGAATGAAGTTCTGAAGTGAGTAGTGAATTGAGCACCCTGAAATGTACCCACCCATATGACGTTTTTTCTTAGGCGATTCATGGTTGCGGAAGGTTATTGATCAACCCTGACGTCTCGCTCTTGCATCTGTCTGATATCCTTGGATAGGACTATCTTCTACGCACACCAAGTTCATGAGTCTTGCTGCAACTGTCAACGGTTTCTTGAATTATATCCTAGGTTTGTGAATCCTGAGCTATTTCCGAGTCTGTTGACGACCCTTTTTTTTTCAGTGCATGGTCCTTCGTTCTTGAGCTTGGGCTTTGCAGGAGCCCCTATCGCTACCGCATTTAGCTACAACATGGTCGCTGCACTTTGCAGCATGTACATATTCTTTCGTCCTCGCAAACATCGGGAAATCAAAGGACTACCGGTCATTCTTCGTCCTTCCCTTTTCGAAGGTTTCAAAACTCTCCTATTCTTGGGACTGGGTGGAGTCGGTGAGCCCTCCGATTCTCCGTGAATGATACATCATCGACCCGTGACACTACTGGCAGCCCAAAATGCTGCAACCGCCTGGTCTAAAGATGCAGCGGGGTGTGAGTTTAAATCATTTCCTCATATACAATCCCTTCACCTGATTGTTCGACAGGTGCAATGAGCATGTGAGCGCGATAATTTCGCACAGACCCCTTAAGCTTTATAACGACAAAATTCATTTACCTTCAGGTTGGGTCCAAATGCCCTTGCGGCGCAAGCTGTCTTACTCGCGACGTCCACGATCGTTTTTCAAGCCTCACGGTCTATCGGAGAGGTCTCTAAACAAAGGTGAGATGTCTATCTCCCTTGTATTCAAAAGAGTCTCAACGCGTCACACTGGTGTGTATCAGGATAAAGAAACTGGTTGGCGATGGACACATCCGGAGGGCGCGTGAGGCGATGATCGCGACGCTTGGAGTAGGTCTAGGTGCCCTTGTGTTAATATGGTACGAAACTTTCTCGGATCAGTCGCCCTGGATTGACTTTCGGATTTAATTCCAATGGGACAACTCAGTAACTGTCTTCTGATATTCTGCGACTCGTGGTCGGCCATTTTTACCAATGACCCCGGTATGATGGCACAGCTAATCCATCATGGTGGGAAACGTACTCATGGGGTAAATCTACTCTATTCAGTTGTAAGTCAAACAGTGAAGGAGTTATTGCCTCTTCTATCGCTGTACATCATTCTCCATGGGCTCGGTGCGTGGATCGATGCCCTGCTGGGAGCCCTGAACAGACCGGTAAGCCGACCCATAACCTATCCGTCCTACCATTCTGAGAACATGATCTCCCAAGGCGATCTTCCCAGCACTTATACTCAGGTACTACACTTTACATTTCATCCGCCGAAGGCGTATTCCCTAACCCCTGTTTTCCCCTTCTACATCCAGTGCCGATTATTGTGCAGGTTCGTATACCGTCGTCTGATGGTGGCGCTCGCCTCGAAGCATTCGCAGCGGTTTTATTCACGCCTTCCTGTGAACAGGTATCCCTTTGGGGTTCTGGCTTGCCTTCTCGCAAAAATGGGGTCTTGCAGGAATGTGGACGGGACTGGTCGTAAGCCTGGCGTATGCCTGCATCGTCGGATCTTTCATCCTTGTCCGAGCTACTTTCTCGTCTTCTTACAATGTCACCGAACCACTTACCCTTGTCGACGAGGAAATCCTTTCCCCGTAATCCTACACGTGTAGAACATTCGTTCGGAGTATTAGAGGCTGTTCCCTTCTGATCTATATATTCCCCCGGCACATTCCGTCGGAGGGAAACGAGCCCTGGGAGATTAGAAGTATTGTATTCATCAAAATATGAAAAGCACAAAGAATATTTTATGAATGCAGAATAAACATAATCGAACCCCTGGTCCTACAGTACCAGCAAACTACGATCATGGCAGCAAGTCTCGAAAAGGGACGAACCAACTGAGAAAATCGAAAGGGGAGCTACAACATATACAGAGAAGACATATACTACGGAAAAATCGTTCAGGCATACGGGGACCTGGGTGCGTGTGTTCACTGAGGTCGCTTTTGGGACTGCGAAGAACTTTAGTGGGCGCTGGATAAAGAATGCCGGAGTACTCACGAGGTAAGCCATTAGTTGCTGATAACCACCCTGCCCGTTCGAGGGCATCCCTGAGACGCCAGGGACCGGTGGTGACCCTGACCATTCCCTGAGGTGGAGGGGGAGGCATATTGTACGGAACTTGAGATGGCGCCTGGGGAGATTGCTGCTGGGCAGGGGGTTGTAACATCGCCAGAAGATTGGGCGGCAGATTGGGCACCGATGGCGTAGATGGCGTGGATGTTCCAGGTTGAGGAGGTGTGGTCTGAGGTTGCATGGGCGGAGGGTATTGCGGCATGTTCCCAGGCGGTGGAGGCGGGTATGGGGGCATGGTGCCGTAATAAGGGTTAGGAGGGGGTGCTTGGGGAGATGGTGGCAATAGGGGGCATAGGAGGGTGCAGTTGGCTGTCGGGGCTGTGGGAGGCGCGGGGGGTGCTCCTGCTGGGGGTGCACCGCCTTGAGGTTGTTTGAGCGCAGCCAACAACTGCAGACGAAGGACAACGTTAGAAGGGAAAGCCCACACGAGAAAGGTGAAAACAAACCTGCTGAACTTTCTTAGCCTGTTCCAATCGGTCGTCAGGAGGCTGGAAACAAGCTCATTTAGCGTTTTGTCAAAAAACACATCTCACACATATCAAGACATACCGGGACTGCTGCAGGCGGAGGTTGGCTGTATGTCGGAGGGGGTGGGGGAGGAGGTGCGTGGTACGAGGCGGGACCTGAAGGTGGTGGAGGTGGACCAGGTGGGCCATTCGGAGGACCATAGCCAGGACCTCTTCCATCATAGCGGTCGTCGTATCCGCCGCGAGGACCGCTGGGACCTCTATTGTAGTCGTCGTCGAAGCGACCTCGATCGTTTCGGTTGTTGTTCCAATTGTCCCTTCTGTCCCAATCATCTTGACCCCAGCCGGCACCACGCCCTCTTCCCCTTCCACCTCGAACACCTCGGCGACCTCGGGAGGGATAGTCTTCCCATTCTCTGTAGCGGTCATAACCACCACCACCTCCTCCGCCACGGTCATCACGTCGACTGTCATTTTATGATGTTAGATGGGAATTAGATGATTCTGAGGATGCTTACCGAGGCGATATGCCACGTTGGTCTTCGTTATCTGCCGCGAAGATTATGTCCATGACACCATCTTGAAGGCCTTGGTGGCGAAGACGATCGTGGGCCTCATCTGCAGCCTGATCGAAGTGTCAGAATCATTATGAAAGGGCTGCTGCACAGACCACATACCCTTGTGTCGAAGAACTCCACATATCGTTGACTGGAGAATTACAATTAGTGCACGGCGTGATTTACGGTGATTTCTTCACTTACTCATTCCGATCTCCGGCTGGTTTTACGGCCTTTACGTCCCCAAACTGCTGGAACTTGCGGCGTACCTCTTCATCGATGATTGCCTGGTTCGAGGCCGAGTTCTTCAGTGTGACGAGAAGAGTACCTTGCAACTGCTACAAAATTTGGTATGTGAGACCCGAAGTTCCGTACGATATCGAATAGAGCATGCCTGGTTTTTCTCCTTATCACCTCCCTTGGAATGGTCGTCCCGGGGAAGAGAATAATGTACATCGATCTGGGCGTTTGAGTTAAATATACACATGCCGAGTATCCCACTCAAGCTGAACGTACAGGGCGCCCACTGATTTCCGAGCCTTGTAGACGATCTCTTGCTCGTTCTGCAGCGCGAAGGTCGTACTGGGGTATATAGGATACAAACCTCTCGTCACTGGGCAACAATCTCCGCGCGCATATACACTCACGTAAGTCACAAACACCATTCCACGGTTCGCGATAAGATCGAAGAATGTCCGTATTTCTCCGTGTTCTTCAAACAAGCGACGTACTTCATCACTGCTGGTCTCATACTAGAAAGTGCGGCGAACGGCAAGTCAGCTCCAAGTACAACTTCACAATGGACAGGTACGAAGGGCTCCTCCTTTCGGGGGGCACCCTTGGCCTCAAAACTGAAACTCGCCTTGATGTTGCGGATAAAGAGTGTGCGGCATGGGCGTTCACGTTGAATGCGCTCCTCAATGATCGAATCGTGGACCTTGTCATCCCTTTCACGTCGGGGACCTCTTTTGAATTTTCCAGGGGCACCATAACCACCTCCGGGACCGTAATGCTGACCTGCACCGTCTGGCAAGGAAAAGTGAGAATCAAAGCAACAATTACATATAAGGGCGAATTCGAAAGGTTAAGCGCGACAGTTTGAAGGACACCAACTCGACAGTGCGCTGTCTAACAAGAGTGGGTTTTCTCTCATCGTGGCGTCTGACCTGTCGATAGGACGGGGAAGGAAAGTAATCTGCTGCTGAGCTCACTCGCGAACAGTCGTTAACTGACATCCCGAACTCAGAACGGAGAACTTATCAAAGAAAAGGTACCCCATTTTTCGCCAGTGTCTCAGAAAACTGTAACCCTCTCGCAATGACTTAAATCACAACTAGTTCTAAGCGCACCTTCATAACCATTTCCATAGCCCTGATCGTAGTTGGATGCATCTGCTGATGGGCCGTACTGGCCTGGCACGCCGGCATTGTAACTTCCGTTTTGGTAGTAAGGGTCTTGGGGGGGACCATCGTAGTTATTGTAACCCCNTAAGTCGCCCTGTGGGGGTCCTTGATCATAGGGAGCAACTCCTGCGTCGTAACCCCCGTATCCTCCTCCGCCTCCACGACCACGTCCAAACCCCCCTCTACCTCGCGAGGGACCTCCTCTTTCCGGAAAGCGATGGGATCTGTCGGGGCCAAACCCGCCCGGAGGGCCACCTCTTCGGCCACCGGGAGCATCGTAGCCTCCACCGTAAGGATGATGACGATTCATATTCATGTTTTCACTTTGTTGTTTGCTGTAGTTGAGGTGTGGGAGAGACCTCAGGAGCCACGTCTGATCCAACGATGGACTGAGTGATCAAGCCGCCTAAGACGATGTCAAGAATCCTAGCTGATAAGCTCAACTCAAGATATGGGAGATGAAGAGTATGCGTGGTGTGATAGCGGGACGAGAGGGACGTTGGGGAGAAGGGACGTCGTCGTTGCTTGCAGAGTGTCGGAGTTGACTCAATGGCGGAGATGTGAATCAATTTTCTCCCTTTGCTCGCCCACTTGTAACATTCACACGCCACCTGTGGGAATACTACATGTATCACGTGGATCCTCGGGCTGCGCTTTGCGTGGCGCGAGGCCAAAGTGGCAGTGGCTGCGAGGACGCCAGCATCATCGCCCTCAGGCTCCTCATCCGACCCTCTTTGGCCCACGACCATGTCCAAGCAGTTTCAATTCAAGCTCGTTCTACTCGGTGTGTAGACTCAATTATTTATTGTGTATTCACAGACTCTGAGCTTATCGCTTTACAGGCGAATCCGCCGTTGGGAAATCCAGGTGCGACACACCAGACTAGCGTAGCATGATCGGACCATGGTCTGACGTTACACCTCAAGTTTGGTCCTACGATTTGTGAAGGACCAGTTTGACGACTACCGGGAAAGCACAATTGGGGGTATATATTGCATCTCCACCTTTCGCGTCCTAATCGCTCACCAAATCCAATAGCTGCCTTCTTGACCCAGACCGTATCACTAGAAGATGGAACAACTGTGAAGTTCGAGATATGGTAGGCATAGTGATCGTACTAGACATCCTATTTCCGTACAGAGCTCATTGAACTCACAGGGATACCGCTGGTCAGGAGCGTTACAAGGTATGTCACCTCCCAGCCTGGCTCCTGCATGCCCCACTTATCTCGGCAATTTTTACGACGCATGGCGCCTTGTAGTCCCTAGTAAGTTTCCAAATTGTCTTTTGCATTTCCCCCACAAGACTCACTTGTATCAGGCCCCGATGTATTACCGCAATGCCAACTGTGCTGTCGTTGTATATGATATCACACAATCAGCGTCCTTGGAGAAGGCTCGTTCATGGATTCGCGAATTACAACGTCAAGCAGACCCGTCTATCGTAATTGCTCTTTGTGGAAACAAGTCCGATCTCGCTGCTCGACGGCAAGTGACAGAGGAGGAAGCGAAGAAGTACGCCGATGAGGAAGGCCTGATGTGGGCAGAGACTAGCGCCAAGAGCGGTGAGGGTGTAAACGAGATCTTTACAGCCATTGGTGAGTATTCGCTTCCGCTCTCCAGAGCCCTTCCATTAAGTACGCCCTTGATATAGCCAAGAAGCTACCATTGACTGCGCCCCCATCTGCAAGGGCTGGTGGGGCCAGAGCGGGTCCGGCGAGAACAGGGGTCGATTTGAACAAGCAACCGAACGCTGCTCCGGGTCAGAACGAGCCATGCAATTGTTGAGCACTCCCACCACAACATCCATATTCCCCAGGCGTGCCACATTGCTTTCGTAACGTCTCACCCCACACTTTTACTTTGTTTTAATCCCCCCGTTCTCGCGTATGTTCTTTCAGACTTTGGATCCTTCACACCGGCTGTAGTATAATATTGTCTTCACCATTGACATGCGGACTGTTCCTCAGCTCTTGTGACATTCATAGATGTGCATTACGGGATTCAGGCCGCTGCGATTCGTCGCCCCTTTCCCCCGATAATTTGGGAGTTTTGACTAAGGTTTACTTATGGAGTACTGAGCTACTTTCTCATGATTTACGTGGGTACCCGACCTCAACATCGAATGCATTTCATATGATTTATTACCAAAGAGAACTATAAGGAGCGAATACATTTAGCAATAATACAGTCGGAATCAGAAGATACAGCAATAGGTTGTCAAAAACGCCATCAATTTCAAGAAAGACCTCAGCTTTCGATGATAAGCAGGAAATCCGAGTATAAAGGGAATAAAGGGAAAGCACAAAATCGTGAAAACGGGATTTCAAAAACCCGCAGCTTCCAATCCTTTCCTAATGTCCGCATTCGACACTTCAGCCTGCTGAACCTCCTGACTCTTTGACCAAAACTTCGCCTGATCCATCTCTCCGTACTGCAGCAAATTCGCCTCCACGAAACTCATCGTGGTCGCATCCTCGGCAAAGGGGTAGAACTTTCCTTGGTGACGGAGCATCGTAGTAACGGCGTTGCACCACTTTCGACGTTTGATAAAATTAACCATCGTTGTATTCGAGCCGTCCTTGATGAGAGTCTTGTCCGTGAACTGGTCGCTGATGTGGCAGATCTCTGTAAGATGCATGGTAACAAATGGAACACAGGGTCCATCGACGGCTTGCTGTGCCGCGCGACAATTTGAGAAACTGCCCGAAGGGTCGTTCAACTTGACTAATTGGCTTAGTTGGGAGGTGCGACCGACATGCGCCCAGGTCAGATGTAATCTGGTGACCACGACACTCTCCAAGGCTGTGACGATGGCGCTCAGTGATGAGAAGTTGTTCATGGAACGACATTTCTGGGAAAATGACGTGTGAGTATCATTGAAACGGCTGCGGTGTCAAAGAAAGGGCATCCCCGCACCTCTGCGATCTTTATCCAGTGATCGACAACGTCAGACCTCCGAGGAACGGTATCTGTATATAGCACAGATGCCTTTACCCAACACGCTATCTTGTCATGAGTGGCACAGAAGGCGTGGAGACTTGACAGCATCCCCGTAGCCAACTTTTTCGAGTAATCCAAGCATTGCTGGGGATGCACTTTCGAGTATAATTTGTGCTCGAACAGTGCCAGATGCTCGGCAAGCAGTGTAGGCTCAACCTTGAGCAGTTCATTCTTGTATGACTTTGTCTTTCTTCGTTTGTGAACCAATGTCGCGGATATGGGTGTTGCCGGAACAGCGAATGTCTGGGCGTCTGATGTCAGGATCATACTTTCCGGCGGACGGACATTGGCGGGAATACACCTACCAATCTCTCAAGGACATTCATGACATGTTTTGCAACAAGCTTATTCCGGTAGGGTGCCGTGATGCCAGATAAGAAGTCCTGTAGCCTTCGGGCAATCGGAGGGTCGTCCTGGATCATCGAGTGATTTTCTAGCCATGTCTGAAAGACCTCCAACACACGCCGTTGAGTAGGCAGCAACTTCTTTTCCCTCCATACTTCCACCTCGGCTTCTGATAGAGATGATGGTGGCTCGATGTGATATTGATTCAACAACAAACTGAATACCGCGTCAGGCGTGGCAAACGTCCTGAACGTCGTTAAGAAGGCATGCCGATACTCTGCCTCTTGTGATTGTTCTGGGCAAACTTATTTTAGCAAAGAGGAAAGAGAAACGATGATGGCCGAACACGTACGCAATGGCTCGATGGTGAGCCTCTCAACAAGGGCGGGTAAAGTTCCCGCAGTAACGGTCCCATCAAACTCCACCTTGATCTCATCATCACCATGGTCTGGTCGCAAAAACCACGGCAAAGATGATTGGGCCATTTTCGCGTTATGGAAAGCTTGAGCCTCATCATCTCCTGTAATTTGTTTTATCTTGTCTGGACGTGAGGAATGACCGCGGGCCGCGCGAGAGAATGCGTCCATATGTTCCGTTACGATGGGACTACTGGCCATTATGTCGACCTCATCTACGTTGCTGGTTTCGATGAGCGTTGATAGTCGAGTTAGTGATGAACTATCGTCTATGAGAACGGGGCGACGGCGAAGGTGCCGACTGATTAAGAGGGCAGCAGTATCGAGCCGTGTTTTTGTCGGAGTAGTAGAGGAGGAAGACGGAGTGATTGGTGAAGAGTTTGTCGAGCGACCAAAACGGGGTTTCCCACTGCGACTTGGAGACTCGGCGCTGTTGGGTGGAGGTTTGGGTACAGGAGCCATTGGAGATGGGGGATAAGGTCTATATGCGACGGATGCTGGGATTTCTAGTATTTGGTCTGTATATCCATCAGTCTCTGGCAGAGAAGGGCTTATAGCAGATGTAACATCTCTCGGAAAATCTTTCCCCGCAGGCGTACGAACACCATATCCGAAACGTATTGGAGAGTCCTTGGTGATGGATGTTTCAGTTAGCAACCCTTGAGAAATCAAGCGAGGTCTTTTACCCACCTTTGCTCCCTCTACCATTGGCATCCAATCGAACCCACGAATACCATCTCCCGGGGTCATGAGACCATAGGGTGTCATGTAATCAGAATCTGGAGAGAAAGTCTGCCCAGCAACGACGGGCTCGAG
This sequence comes from Meripilus lineatus, assembly GCA_027627245.1. Taxonomy (NCBI): domain Eukaryota; kingdom Fungi; phylum Basidiomycota; class Agaricomycetes; order Polyporales; family Meripilaceae; genus Meripilus; species Meripilus lineatus. Next base: position 9,761 of record JANAWD010000239.1, on the reverse strand, counting down.
TACGGGACGACGACGCTCCCTGTGTTGGTTGCGCACACGCTCCGCCCTTTCCTCGGAGATGGGTTCTACGTATGCACTTGGGATCCAGCCCACCATCCTATCATCATCACGAAGAGCTGCCCACCAACCCTGCCACAAGGCGTCAGAGGAAAGATCCGGAGGATGCGTAAAGATAGCTTACCGATTCCTCCTGTTTGACGATTTCCAGGACGTCGTTCTTCTTGAAGGTGAGTTGGTCCGCATCTGACGCTTCGAAATCATAGAGGCAGAGGGCGTAAAAGATGCCAGATGTTGGTGTATCAAAGGATGTTGCGATACTGGCCCTGGCGGAAGATATACTGGAAGATGGCGAGGGCGGGTACTGGTGATATTTAATTGGGTTTGCGTCGATGGCGAGGCGCGGGAGACTGTGCTTTGGGTCGGGTCTACGCATTCTCATATCCCACGTCAACTGAATGGGGAGCCAGGAGAACGAACTATAAGTTAAATAAGAGACGAGCTGAGCGTTGCTAAAGGAGAGGAGAGGATGTCAGAAGAAGTACCTTCCACCTGGCATAATATAAAAATGACCATGTAAAGGCACAAGTTGGCCTTGAGAGCAACGGAGGCGCCCAGAGTGGGTGCGACTTCTGCGGGCTTGGGACCGAGATTGATTCCATCAACACTGCCGGGATCACTCTCTGATTATCATCTCCCAACCGGCTTCATGAACAGATAAACCCTCGTCGTGCTCACCAGCTCCGGTTTGTGGTACACATCTACAATCTGGAAAATGAAACGACTCCTCCGACCACTCGTGATGCCACGTAGCAACAACCGACGAGGGGTCGTCGTCGTCGCCATCGTCTTCAGGCTCGCCTTAATTCCAGGGCCGTCTGTCAATGCGCAGAACAAGAGCGTGCCCCTTTAAGAACCTCCTTATTCACCTTCCTCTTAAGCGCACGGCCGCAATTCGGTCATTCTGTTTATTCCACGTATAATTATTACATACACACTGATACCTTCTACTTCGCTACGTCGCCATACATTGCCAAGGCATCACGCAGGGTCGGGTCCACAGCTGCGGTGCAGCAGAGGGGAAATCTCACATGCCACTCAATGATTCCTACAGACTCCCCCAGTTGTCTTGCTGAGATGTTTCAAACATACACGAACGCGCAGACGTTGAATGCAAACGTGTCGCCGTATCGCTCTCCATCAAGGGGTCATATAGACAGCAGATACAGGGTTCATACTGCCTTCGATGTCATGAAAGGAACTGTCAAGACCAAATGCTCGTACCTGGACGGTTCAGCAATTTTCTCTGATGTCAATTAAAGACCCTGGGAGGTAGAGATACAGATGCAGGGGCACAAAACAAAACAAATAAAATGCTTGGGATCGTGCAACGTTGATAATTGAACACGTACCCTCGCGAGATGGCATGTGTCATCGAGAAGGAAGAGAGGAACGTGTTGGGGACTTCGAAGGGAGAAGCAAAGGTCGGTAATACGTGACGAGTGCCATGAGTGCATGACCAAACGCAACGAAAACGAAGGCCCCTCCGAAGCTGTGCCTGTGAATGCTGGGGGCACAAACTCACCAGAATGACTCAACAAAGCTGACATCATGCCATTCTGTCCCAGCCCAACACCCACAGTCATCTTGTCAAACCCTTCCATCACTCTCCACGCTACAAAAGACCTCCTCCACCATCGGTCGTCGGTGATAGTCCACGCTTGCTATCGAGGCACATTTTAGGGGTCCTTGGCCCTCTGCCCTCATGACCCAGAGGCACAAGACGGTAGTTGGGAGCTTCGCTCAGCTCAAATTTGACGGATTTAAAGACTACGATTTGGGACAATGATTGGACCTCGATTCAAGTTAGATTGTTTCCGTGAACTTTCAGATAGAGTTTGGAAACTGTAGTAATAAATCAGAGGGGCGAAGGAACAAAAGAGTAGGTTCAGTGTTTAACAAGGTCGGATTGGATGAGTGTTGCCCGACCTCGATCAATAATGGATGGAAACAAGATTGGTGCTCAGATGGAGATCTGTGCCACAATTATGGGCGCTTGCACCCAACCAAGCTTGACCCAAACCAACAAAGACGATGTCATCCTGGAACGCGGCGAAGGCAAAGGTTCGTCAGATGGTGCTTCAAAAAGACGATAGTAATCTGTGTACATACTAGATTCAACTCAGGTGAGATCATCTATGTAGGAGGAATGAGCATTGCACTCAACCACCTTCCTGAGTCAGGCTTGCGGTGCAGCGGCTGCGCACTCTGCAGGAGAAGAAGGAAGCTCAGGCCAAGTCAGCACGACGAGATATAGCTCTGGCACTCGAGAAGGGTAAAATAGAGTCTGCGAGGATTAAAGTGGAGAACAGTGAGTTGCCGATCAGAATACAAGTCGGTTCCACGGACCTCTCAGATGCCGAACTATGCTTATCCAACCAGTCATTCACGAGGACATTTTCGTGGAACTCCTCGAGTTGCTTGAGCTCTATTGCGAATTACTGATATCAAGATTCGGATTATTGGATCAGAAGTAAATTGCCCCGCCACCACTTATCAGCATCATCGCACTGACTCGGTGCATACCCTCCAGCACGGCAACACCTGATCCAAGCGTGGCCGAGGGTGTCAACAGCATCATCTTTGCGGCCCAAAGAACAGAACTCAAAGGCAGGTGTATCCACATTCATGCGTCACCATTCATTCGATGACATCCGAACCACCGTCACAGAGCTCATCCTTCTGCGAGAGATTCTGATGCATAAATTCGGACGTGAATTCTCCCTCGCCGTTATGGCAAACCGCGATGGGTGTGTGACTGAGCGGGTGAGAACTTTTTTCGAAATCCAACCTCATGTAGTTTCTGTTTTCGAACCTTTGCTCACAGGTGACGAATAAACTCACAGTGGCTACACCTCCCCGAGAGCTCGTGGATGCGTACTTGGGAGAGATAGCCAAAGGGTACGGCGTGGATTGGGCACCTCCACCTGGAATATCTAAAGATACAGATCAGGATGACGGTGGCGAAGGCGGAGAGAAAGTACGTGATTCTTTCTCTCGTCACTTCGATCTATCTGCCATTCCGCTCACTTCTTGCTGAAAGGATCCTGAGAAGGTTAAAGTTCTCGAAGCACACTTGCCCATTGATGCAACCACGATATCGGCGGAGGCCAGGAGCGCAGGTGTGAGGACCCCAAAGCTTCCGGATCTACCGCCGACAGAGTCAGAGGGTACATCCAAGCCAAAGCCCAGTACCGAGACTGTGAAACCCGCGCCGCCACCCGAGGACGATTTTGCTGCGTTGGCTAAGCGTTTCGAGGCCTTGAAGAAACGATAATGAGCTCGTATCGATCGTCCACGGGGTTTGTGGGACATGATTAAATGTGCTTGATGAAGAAGTGGTTTACGAGATCCGTGGCATTTCATAGGGGGAATCGATGGAAGTATGGTCCGTAATGTCGAAGTTTGTATGTTTAGTAGTCCTTGTAAAGGACAAGGACTAATATTTCTCGGTGGGAGTGCTTTCCTAAGGCAACCTTTTGAGTTCTTGTACCTTTCAGCGTTTCCCCGAGGATAACAACCACCTGCCCGAGAGTTGCCGTATAGTATCTCACCGTCGACCCTATTAAATGCGGTAGGCACATGGAACACGTTTGACAGCCTGCTTGAATCGTTGTGGCTGAATGCACGCCAACCCGATCGGCCTATCCGTTGTTCCCACCAGAGGCGTGTTCAGTGGCAGATTCATATATAGGGTCGTGAAACGGTGGAGCCCAATCGTGTGCACTGAAAATTTGCTCTGATACCTGAACTTTTTTTCTCGTTATTCTGCACTGAGGGTGATTCGAACGAAACCCAGCACTAGGCTCAACTCTGGCAGTGGTAGTTGAATGAATCGACCGACGATATCCAAATGGGTCAAATTCCGCAAGTTTGTTTACCAAGAAACTCCACTCCTCGATCGTTTTCCAGGACGAGACTGGCAGGCACGCAAAGGTCACAAAGTGACATCAAAATGATCGAGATAGAGTTACAGACTTTGGGGTCAATTCCACGTATTCGAGGGTGCGCATTTAACCAAACAAGTCGATTCACAAGACTTTTTTGGAATCTTTTCTTTTAACAACCATTTTTAAATCTTAAAGAGTTGCCGCATTTGCGTGACGCGGATTGGAATCTCAATGTGGAGTTTTACTGGAACCTAGTCCAAGTCCATCCGCGAATGAACACCGGAGGAGTTTCGATGGATCACCGATCGATAGCAAGGTGGGCTATAATTTTTTTACGCTCGTTTTTTTTTATCTTTTGCATAATCGCAGCCCCCAGACTATCATAGGAGATCATCCAACCTCTCTACCGTTTTGCAAACGCAGGCCTCGTCCAAAGGGATCATTCACTAATTCCCCCTCGTGGTTATTGCAGGTGACAATGAGTAGTGCAGAAATTACAGGGCGGCGGTCATAACGGCTCTTTCCATCCCCTCCATGGACCGTGATCATGCTTTTCGAGGGCGGTTGACTCGGGAGGTTCCGCCCATCCGCGAACCAGCCAAAAGCTCGGTATGTCGAGTTTGGCTGGGTTGCGTCTTACCCGGCGGCCGCATGTAGTACGAGCCTCCAACTTCGCTGATAACTCAATACTGGGCGAACTTAGCATGACGGAGGCCTTAGAACGAAGATAGCAGGAAGAAAACGACGGGCCAGTCCTCCAGAATGCGGTAAACGACTACACAAAAAGCATATCAGGCAAAGTAAGGGTCTCGGTGGACCCACAAGCCGGATCTGGACGATACAATAAACACAAAGGGTTGGCAAACAAGAGTGAAGAGAGGTGCTATCCAATCAGCAACGGTGAATGCTAATGATTCTGGAGAGAATTGATTATGAATTCTGGTCGCATCATGAAGGTGTTTGCCTGTAAATAGCAACAGCCTACAGAGAAGCGAATGTGTGATGGAGAAGTAAGCGAGACACCTGGGCTCGGACTCCTGAGCCAGTTTCATTCGAAAAGCTGGGGCAATGCGAAAGGGCGGGGGATCCACCACCGTCGAAGGTGGAGAGCAACAAGCCATGCCAGCGACGCCTTCAAATGGAAACGTGAGGTGGAGTACATGATATACAATCCCCGTGATGCGCCGAGGATTATGAGCTGAGAAGAATCCCTACTGCGTGAAGGGGAGAACGCTGATATCCAATGTAGGACTCACGAAAATTTCTACCCGCGGCACGAAGACGTTGGTTGATGAATTTGACTATTGTGTTGCGGTGCGTGCTATCTGCGTGTAGGATATGAAGAATCCCTGTTTACCATGGGCATTGTGGCGTAGCCGACAGACTACAGAATGTTTGTAGGGGAAGGTCGGAGAAGAAGTTATGTCAAGGAACTGTATTCAACAAGCGAGGGGGCTTCGAGTGTCGAGGAATCCCGAAAGAGCAAGAAATCGCGCTGAATGTCGACCGGTACTCATGAAGATGCGACCCGGGGATGAGATCAAGGATCAACGCGCCGGAAGCTCGTGTTGGTCATGAAAAATGACGGTATGGTGTGTCTCGAGGCAAGAGAAGCGAAATCGGCGGCCTTTAAGACGTCACCAAACTGAAGGTGTACATGCAGAGGAAAAGAATACAAAGCGACGCGGGAGGAGGTAAGGGCTGATTGCCAAGAAAGGGTGAGATAGAATCCTGAAAGCGATGATCCAAGTGAGGGACCAAAAGGGGAAGAATGAATTTAAAGAACTTAAGGAACGAAATGGTAATCTCTTGTCAGCAGACAAGCGAGAAACTGGAGCTGATTATTGACTATGGGAAGAGTTATTTCAAGTCCGAATTACCACCGGTGATGAGGAAGGGATGAGCTTCCTTTGGTGGGTGGGACGGTTGAGCGCGGAAGAGAGCGGGTAGAGGAAGAGATTGTAACAAGCCCCGACGTATCAGAGATTTGAGGAATCTCGATAGGGATATAGATCGGAGGACAGAGGGGTCTGTTGACGGGGGATGTGGATTGGGATGGAGGATTGGTGATGAGGGCGGCTAGGGAACGGCAAGAAAGTAGTACTGAATTGAGTATGTATGAGTATGTGACTGTTCGTGTCATGACAGGGTACATTTGGGGAGGTCAGGGGGTGACAATTTTAGCTACAGGTACAGGTGATGGACGAGAGACCGGAACACAGCGTGGGGGGCCAGCAAAGTTCCGGAGGGAAGGAGAGAAGAAGGCAGATGATTTGGGGGTTCGGGAAGAATGAGGCGTGAAAGCATGAAATAGAGGGGAGGGATAGAATGTCGCGAGGTGTCAGGAGATGGGCGAGGGTCGTGAGGACGAGAGGGAATTCTAGACTGAAGATAGGTAGGCTTGGGTTTATGATGGGTGACAGGTAACCACGGCTGAAAGACTACGGCTAGGTTGGATGGAGTTGTTGGGAAAGAGGAGAAGGAGACTGGGAGAGAGAATACGATAAGTGAAGCCGGGAGGAGATAGGATACCAAGTTGGGAGAGAGTGGTATGAATGGAATATGTAAGGATATTACCTCGAAGTTTATCGAGTGGAACGACGGTCGATTCGCCAGCGTACTGGGAAAAGGACGGAGGGTGGATCTGGCCAATAGGAGACGTGGGAAACTGATGAGCCGGCCTTCTGGGAAATGAGCACGTGTTTGCCGATGGGATCTCAAGTTGTTGCTTAACGCGCTGCTTGGGGTTGTCTCCGCCGGTAGATTTCGCACTCAAGACTCAACTGGAGCATGTAAGCGTGTATAAAACTGCCATCTTGGCCAAATCTCTCGTCTTTGCCGTTCCCCCTCACCAACTCCTAGTGATGCGCAACTACGACAGCGTCCTCCTCGCAAGACCAATGTCTCCCTTTCATGATGCAGTGGACGACCAGAGCGACACCTCTTCAATATACTCGGGTTCCTCTGGTCGAATGTCACAAAGATCCTCCTCCTCTGCAACTACTCAGGACGTAGAAATGCGTTCTCTCTCACCCTCACCATCCCTCTATTCAATGACAGACTCCCTCATTGCCTCCTCTTACCGTCAGGAATATGGCAGAAATCTCCAGGCCCATTCAGAGGTCTACCGTCTCCCAGCAGACGAAGAGGAGATTGAGCGACTCAGTACGTTGCCACTCCCCTTCTTTCCTTAATTATAGACTGACTCCACCAAGATAAGCAACACGAGATGTTCAAGAAGGTTATGGGCAAATACCCACCACCTTTGGATGAAGTCCTAAGGGACACCATTCCCGGTGAACCAAAACGATGTGTCGACCTAGGCTGTGGGAGTGGTGCTTGGTGAGTTCGGTGGACCCTCACATTCAATCATTCTTCATTGATATCCCGTCAAGGATCCTGGAAGTCGCCCACGATTATCCGAATTGCCAGTGCCTCGCAGTTGACCTAGTTCCCATGCAAAATACGTGAGTGCCGTAGCATTTCGCACAATCCCCTCACTAATCCTCACCGTCACACCATAAAGAGACATGCCCGAGAACTGTCGGTGAGTCTATTCATTTCTCTTTACGCTCGCCCTCCAGAATTAAACGTCTGCATCAGGAGTGAGGTAGATGACATTAATCTGGGTCTACAACACTACTATGGGGACTTTGACGTCGTGCATACCAGGCTCATCTGCACTGGGGTGAGTGTTGCTTCCGCTTCGGCCGTCCGGCACTACCCCCTTTCCCGATTCGATCTACCCAATCTCCGTCGATTGATCTGGATCGTTCTGATTGGTCGTGCGTCAATCTCAGATCACAGACTACGCTGGCCTCGTCGATCAGATGGTCATGACTCTGCGGCCAGGAGGACTTCTCGACATGACAGAATACAATTTCCTCATATACGACCATAACAAGCAACCTATCCAAGTCAACCTTCAAAGCCAGCAAGGTCCCTTTCTACCAAAATGGATGCATCTTGCCCAAATCGCCATCCGGCAACGAGGTGGCGATGTGGAGGCCGCTCATCACCTACACAATTGGGTAACAGAACATCCTGACTTGTCGGATATCAGCTACAAGCCTCTGTGGTTCCAGGCTTCCCCCTGGCGGCAAGGGAATGACCCTTATACACAGACAGAAAACGAAGTCGGCGAAGTGATGCGGGAGGATCTGCTGGTCAGTCTCTCCAAATCTGCCCTCTCCCTCACGCGCTTACCCCGTTTCTTATCTTCAAAGGCTTTCATGAAAGCCGGACGCCCACTGCTTCTGGGTACTGGCGTTCCCGAACACCTTGTCAATGCAATTGAAGAGCGTGCACGGGCAGAACTTCTCGAGGCTCGGACTCCTTTATATCTTCTTGTTGAAAATGTCTACGCACGGCGGCGGCCTTGGTAGTAGCTCTATTTACCCATTCACTTTCGAGATACCCCCTACTATACCGCCTGCCATGTGTGGTAATCCTTGTTGTAGCTCATGATTGTTATGATGCATCTCACGCCCCCTCGCTCTCTCCACGCCAGTATTTAGTCATCTTGCTTTTCACATTCACATTTTGGGACTTCGCGTGCTGTGCTTTGTGCTATTTCTTCTCCTGACCCTTGAGAATAGATCTTCCAACAAATCTGTATATCCATCCAACTCAATCAAATGCAATCTAGGAACTCTCACTCCTCGATTCGATTATCATGGTCTCAATCACCGCCGGGGAGTAGGCCCTGCTTCGTACGTCCTGGGTGAGTCAAATTGGTGTCAACAACTACGTTCAACACTAAGTGCTGAGAGGGTGCCAAATTTTCCTTGCAGCCACCCATCCTCCTGTTGAAACCCCTTCCCAGCTGTCCCCTCATGGGTCGAGGAGCATGGGTCCATTCTCTGTCAATACCCCAAGGGGGCCGGCGCCATCCTTTGAACGTTTCAATGGATGCTTCAACGGGGGCCCGAGCCTGTTTTAATGACCCTCAATTTTTCACCGCCGATGGAACGGGAACCTGGTGCAGCATGGAAATGGGATTCAACCCGCTGACCACACCAAAGGACAAATTACTACTCAAAACCATCAGGATCGGGGGAGATGCCGGGGGTGACATCCAATACCATGCTTCGTCCACGATGCAGTTCTGTTGAGTCTGATGACGAGCCACTTAGGTACACAAGTTCGATTCGTGTCATTGGTGCAATGAAGGTGAAACTCATCGGAGGATTAGAACAAGGTTCACTTATTTTACTATCTCTTCGTTGTACGTATCTACACCAGGCTCGAGCTCGCCCCGTGGCAAAAACGATCGCGGTATAGCCCAAAAATCCCATCTGATAACGAAAAAACGGCTGCGACGATAAAACTCCAAGGAATAGTGCGCCACAGACTTGGGCAGGGAAACAAGAGGTTGAGTAAGCCAAGAACAGCATACAATTCGTGAGGACGTCAGGGTCACAAGGATGTATTTAATTCTCGAGGGAATCTGCTGTGAAATATACTGTAAATGTATGCGGATCATTCACTAAAATTGGGATAGGGAATTCTTCAATCATAAAGATGATGAACGAACATATTATGCATGTCAAGAGCCTCTGTAAGCATGACGTGACCTCCGGAGAATGTGGATGGTGGGTAGGAAGGAACCGCGGAGATTAGTCACCGCACATAGCTGGGAGGAGGTGTTTGGGGGCGTGTGTCAGTTCCCTGGGAGGGTTGCGCACCGACATTAGGATTTTCAAGTTGGAGAGTTCGAATGTCAGCGATATCGTTCTCCGCCTGTTCCGTCGGATGGCGGCGGACGAGGGTCGGAACGCGGGAGCATCCTCGATTGCTGTTTCGTGGGACGGG